>VDFB02195866.1:0-47882 GCA_007258455.2 Sequoia sempervirens | reverse complement strand
GTTAGAGTGTTCAAGCAGTAGCTGGTGAGTAAATATCCTTGTAGATTATACATATATACACATATAGAGGGCTGGTTGAAGAACAATTGTATTAATGTTCAATTAGTTATTAAATTTTATTAGACAATCAAAATATAATATTATTATGCATAGGATTCAATCTCTAAATTGATGACATTACTAATGTGTAATCACTTGCAAAATAATAATGTTGACATTAAATTAGATGAATTCATCATTATACAACTGTATGAAATAATTTATCCAATAACTAACAAAGAATGATACATCAACTATACTTAAAACAATCTAAAAGTAATATTAATATCATTAAGTTTTATTAGTCAATCAAAATATAATATTATTATGCATAAGGTTGAACATCTAAATAATTGATGAGATTACTAATTTGTATTTAGATAGGAAATAATAAATCTGGCATAGTACTAAGTAAATTCATAATTATCTAAGAACACCCCATAATTTAACCATTGTATCAATCTAAAAATAATATCAATATCATTAAGTTTCATTAGCTAATTAAAATAGAATATTATTATGGATAAGGTTGAATGTCTAAATAATGAATGACATTATTAATGTGAATTTAGATGGAAAGTAATAATTGTGGCATAGTATTAGTTGTATTCATCATTACATGAGACCCCATGATTTTGTGACTGCATCAATTGTTAACAATACAAATAAAGGATCTTTTAATAGCAAATAACAAAGCACCATAGATGAATTTTGGTTAAAAACAAGTTAATAATTTGTGTGATGTAGAGTATAAGTACAAGAAGACTAATCAACAATGCTCAATGGAATCTAATATTAAGTGTATGATGTCAACTATTTTAGTCCATTGCAACCATAATCTTAAACATATAAAAAAAATTTTGAACCCCACGCCAGTAAGATGGCAATCTATACATACAAAATACAAAGTTAAAGTCAACATAATGAGGACTACTCTCCACCCTACCATATTGGATCATGGACCCTCATGGACCCTCAGCAAACCCCTAAGAAAGAATATAGATTCACAACCATTGTAATTAGTGGTGAAATGAATATTGTGTATTATAATCAATATCGAGTACATTAGGATATGATTGTCTATTTGAAGATTATTACTGAATTTTATAGTCACTAACATTATTCGGGAAGGTTGTTTGTAACACATTAGTGTATGGAAGACTATATTATTGTTGGAGTATGGTCTGCAAGGGAAAGGAAAATGTGTTAGTGTGATAAAGACACAACATCGATACACAATAAATAAATCAGAAAATGTAAAGCCTTATATAATTAGTGATGAAGATGATGCAATACAGTTGCAATAGAACATATTAAGTAAATAAAATCTAGACATACCTTGTGTAGGGAATGAATTGAAGTATATACATAGAAAAGGAGGTCTACTCTCCATCCTACCATATTGGCTCATGGAATGTCATCGACTATTCTTGCTTGGGAATGCGAGCTCAAGAACTAGGATGTAGATTCATAACCACAATTAAAATCACTTGATCTTCAAGTTGGTTGAACTTGGCTGACAAAGGCCATCCATATTTTTACCATCTAAACTCAAATATTAACACCCAATTTTTTGAACTATCTCTCCCAAGAAAGAACAACAATGAGCTGATTAGCAAGGTAATTTGAAAATCCAAGCACAAAATACAAAGTATAAAAAAAGATAAAGAGGAAATTGACAACAACCCAACACAACACCAACTGAAATTGAAAGAACATAGCCTTTTTTACAAGAATTTTTCAATAATCAGATGATATAGCTTATCCAAGAGAAGAATAATAAAAAATGCCCAATCAAATCTAACATGAAGTGTATAAGATCAACTACTTCACTATTTCGTAAGCATAACCTAAAGAGCATGATATTTTAAAGAATCCTATATTAGAAAGATAGAAAACTGTACATAAAAAATATAAAATAAAACTCAACACAATAAGGCTTGCTATCCACCCTACCATTTTGGGTCATGGAGCCTCATGGACTCTCATACATTTCCCACAACTCTTGTAAGTAGTGAAATAAATATTGCCAACTACAATCAATATATACAGTAAATTAGGATTTGATTGTTTAATTGGGAATTGCTACTAATTTCCCACCCATTTTCATTAGTCTGAAAGGTTGTTTGGAAGAAATTATTCCATTAAATACCCCATTATAGCTAGAATATGGTCTATAAAAATAGCATAAAATTGTGAGGTTTAGTATGCTAATTATGTAGAAATAGAACGAACTACATAAAATTAACTATCTTATTTGATTATAGCCATTGTAACAAAAAGTTAAAAACTAATAGCCACATCCCAATGCAAAAATTTTACTCCAAAGGATAGACCTTTTGGTTGTAATACATTGAGGTGTGCAGAGAGAAAAGGTGGCATGCTCTTGACCCTACCATTTTACATCTTGTAGTGTTACTGACTATCATAAGACCATTGCAATTACTTACTATAAAGAACAAATTTTAATGCATGCTCTCTAATATTGGGTCGCTAGTACTCTTATAAATAGTGATATCAATATTCCAATTGTATTATCCAATCTTATAATCTCTTCATCTTCACAATTGTTTGAAAGATGATTCATCTGTTTAGCAACTATACTGGGATATCAACATCTCACTTATTGAACTGTCTCTCCTAAAGGAGGAGCATGCTTTTTGGATCAACTGTGAATATGAAGAGATTATAGAACTAACTAAGACAAAGTAGATGATGGGGCAGAAGAATAAAAAAAATACACCTCTTGTTGCTTGCCTCAATTACATGTGTACTCGCTTGCTATATCTTTCCTTTGTTCTTTCTCCAACGCCTACAAAAAATGTAAACAAATTTATCATAAACATTTGAATTTTTCTATAAATGATATCTTAGAAGGATAACATCTTTTACATGAAAATCATAAAATGAAACTCAAGACAATAAGGTCTTCTCTCCACCCTGCCATACTAGGTTATGGAGCCTCATCAGCTCTCACAAAACCCACAAGCAAGAATATACATTACCCACTACTCTGATCAATGGTGAAATCAATATTGCTTATGACAATCAATTTAGCGTACATGAGGATATGATTATCTATTTGACCATTGTCACTCATTTTCCAGTCACTATCATTATTTTGTAGTGATGTTTCTAAAATATTAGTTCATAAAATACCACATTATAGCTAGAATATGGTGTGTGTGAATTACAAAAAACTATGAAGTTAATTGTGCAAATTATGGAAGAATAGAATGGAACACACAACATTGACCATTTTATTGCATCGCACTCATCATGGTGGGAGATAAAAATTATAGCTACAGTCATATTGAATGGAGTAACTATAATTTAGCCAGTCTTGGTGTGTGTGGGAGAATACGATATGCTGAAAATGAAACAAGGCCTGATTTCCACCCTACCATATTGGCTCATGGAGCAATGTGTACTCTCACCAAACTCTTGAGAAAGAGAATAAAATGTCCACCACTATGGTGAATGGTGAGGCCAATGTTTTTCCCACCGATGAGTGAATAAAAGATCTAATTGCATGGTAACACCTACAAAGGACAATTGTTTTGATTAGTAGACAAAAAAGAAATCACAACATATAAAGACTTATAGAAATAATTACAAATGAGAGGCAATGGACCTATAGTAGAACAATGTAAGTAAATAAAATGTAGAATTACCTTGTGTATGGAGTGGGTTGAAGTCTACACATAGAAAATGAATCCTGCTTTGCAGTCTAGCATATGAGGTTATCGAGCATAATTGGTTATGACCAAATCCCTAAGGACTAACATTAATTATGCACTGTGCTTTGGCGAATGTTGAAGGCACTGCTATTATATCAAAGTGAATCTATTTAGTGGAATTGAATGTTATATATTTTCTATAATTTCACATGGAGTTGTGAAATGAGAAATGGGAAAAAAAATACACAGCTTTACATTGTATAGATATGGAATAAAGGTGAAGGACATACAACATAAAAGTGGAAAGGGAAGAATATACCTCAATCCAAATAACAATAATCAACTCTCACTTGGGGAAAGAACACAATCTGTAGAACTTGAGTTTTTTGATTTGCATGCACACAGGAAACAAGCGTCACTTTTCCCAATCAATAATACTTTCCATTTAAAAATCAACAAAATAATTGGGTAGTTTTGCATAGTTTCAAGAATGCATTGTTGAGTACTGAGTTCTTGATTCCCCTGCCTAACATACACAATAGACATTATAGACAAGAAGCATACTGCATGCATATCTAGCATGTGACTATCATTAGGGATCACAAATTAGTAGAAAAAAAACTTGGTAAACATTAGATGATTAGCCAAACATGATAGTCATATAGATAAAAACATCATCGACACATATATCTGCACATAACTTTTTCAAGATATTCTATCCACTAAGAACATTGTAAACAAAATAAAAAAAATGTTCATTCTCTTTACAACAACTCATAGGTAGTTGTAAATATTGAATTAAGTATGCATATATGCCTAGATATCTAACATGCGAACCAATATCTAGACAGATGCATACTAGGAAGTTGTATAACATAGGGATATGCCAATTGCATGCATATATATTTATATATATGCATATGTAAATGGAGACATATATACAACTACATGCACAAGTACATATATGAGCAGCTATAGATAGCAATATGCGCCTTAACAAGAAAAATAACTCTATATAAATAAACAATACAAAATTAAATAAAAAATATAAACTTAAAATGTAAGGAAATTATAGCAAACATAATAAATAGAAAAAAAAAAAACTATATCTTTCTTACATAGAGATTGCAACATATACTTCATTGAAATAGAGAACAAAGCAATAGCGATAGAGAGTAAAGGTCTTTTTTCTATGACAAGGAGTGCGAGGTAATTAAACAAACTAAATTTCCAAACAAGATGAACTTAAAGAAGTATACAAAGTCCCAATTAGATATGCTTCTTTTGGTCTTAAACAAGAAACACAACTAAATCTGGAGCCTGCTCAACCGTGCGAGAAATAGCAAACAAATCCGATAGTAATAGTTTGCACCCAGCTTCAAAGTTAAGCTTAGCAACCTTTACTCTTGTTTTTTTCAGTCTTCTTTCTGAATTATAAGTTTTTGTTTTGATTAGAACTATGAAAATAAATTCCATGTAGGTGACAACATTGATAATAGATTCAACACTCATTTCAGTGGTTGACTCATATTGCAACATGTAAAGTTCTTTTATTGACATTTGTAATAGTCTTGTTGCACCCTCATCAAAAGTCATTGCCCAAATCTCACCTGTGTGGTCTTCAATCTTTAGTTGTAATAAATATCGGAAGTCAAATTCACCTATCATTTTCTAGCATTTTGAGAAAAACCATTTATTTTTGTCAGATTCTTCACACTTTTTTTTTGCACTACCTATCATTCACCTCCAATGGGAATCCAACATAATAGAATGCATCAATTTTTTATAAATTTTACTATTGCCTTGAGAGTATCTTGCAAAGTCTCTGGCAAGCCAAGGAAGTGGTCAAACATGTATGCAATAGTGACTCTCCCATTTTTCAAAGTGACCTTTTGAGGGATTGGATGAGGGGGATGAATAGTAGGTGGAGCAATATAGCCTCTCTCGATCAATGGTTGTGAATCTCAAATGTTAGGGTTTATATACAAAAGATTTCATGTGGTGGTCTTAAGAACAACTCTATTAAAGTACCCAACACGTGCATTTTTCATAGCAAGAATGAGAGCTGAACCAGGGGTGTACAACCTCTCTAACTCGTGACCCTTTGCTTCCCAAGCTGACCGCCTCAAATTAACATCAATTGAAAAAGATGAAAAATCATTAAGCTTAACAATCCTCTGAAATGTTTGGGACTGATCTTTTCTTTGTATGGTCGAAACAATTTACACATGAACCACACTACCAATAACGTCAATTAAACTATCATTAGTGCAATTTTCAATTTGATTTAATGGTGTGAAACAAAATACTTTTGCTGGCACAAAGGCCTCATCATCACAGGAATTTAACATTGAAGTTTGATCTAGAATGATTTCCATTTGGTTTTTCAGCTTATTAATTTTTTTTTCTACTTGTCTCATCGATCCCTTTGACACATAGTAAGTACGTCCCACCTCAACCTTATCATAATGCATGTATACAATCTCATTAAAGCATGTAATTTGTATTTCTATGCCCTCGTCATCAATGATATCAAAGCTGAATACCTTCCCATCATGGCCTTGCTTGCTATAATGGTGCATATCCCTCTTTGTTGTTACATGGCCTTTTATCATCCATCTGTTTTAGTAAACATTCCACCCTTTAACAAGGCTGATTTTTGCAGGGGCATCTTAATGCCTTGGTGATGTGTTAATTCCAAACATGGAGGCTTTTTTTGATGGGGAGGGCGACTCACAAACAAATTTCTATTCTTCTTGATCTCTAAAAATATATTTGGGTTCTCCAATTAGCTGGCAATTTGTCATCTTCACATCTAGGGATAGTATGAAAATTTCCTTGGAATGAAATGAAGATTAAATACTTCAAAATTCAGCCCCCACAAACAAGGAAGTAGAAAACTACAAGAACAAGCAAGGCACAACTATATCAAACCTCAATTCTCATAGCTTTCTAGGAAAATAGTTTGTCAAGCACACAACCAAACCTATTTTCAATTCACCTGTAAACAAAAGGTCATTGTACTTTCTAGGAAGAGTTCCTATTTGCATGTTGGATCCATTAGATAACATGACTTTGTATCGATCAACTGGGCTTTGATAACCTCCTATTTTTTTGGTAAGACATTAGTTGGAGCACTGGAGATGGGACAACATCCCCATCATCTATAGAGACTAGTGCATCTATTGTTAAGGTTGGATTCAAATTTGTAGCCTACAAGGAAATTAAACTCAATATTGTGGCAGCAATGACATCTCTATTACTATGGCTCATCTCTAAAAAGAAACAACAATATTGACACATTTGCAAACCAAGACATTTTTCCCTGTAAGATCTAACTTACTCCAAAAAGGCCAATAAACTAAATGGGAAACAAGACATACAATTTAAAAATAAATAATTTAGAACATATATAATAGTAATTATCAATGTAAATGAAGTATTTATTTTGATTTGTTTGGTGTACTTGAGAAACTGATAAGGAAATTGGCAGCAACAATAAACTAAACAACAAACACACTTACAAGAGTGTTGCTTGAGGATTTTTCCCTGGCCTCATAAGAGCTAGAGACCACCGACATTGCTCTATTTTCTCTTTTTACGAATGAAGAGTTGCAACACCAATGGGTGGCTAGGAGGTCTATGGCTTCAAAACACAACATCAGCTCTTAATTTGTTTACACAACCATTAAAAATATGGCAAAAAAATTTAATAATAACAAGGTCTTCAATGATTCAACTAATACTTAACATACATTTTTTTATTCCAGGTTCATTGTTTCATTATTAAAATTCTTGCTTTTCTCCCCTAGAAATACCAACAGTACGAACAAAAACAAATAATTCACAAGACAGGCTTCAATGTTCTATATAACAGTGATATGAAGTATAACATTTCAAGTATTCCATGTTAAGGCTCACAAAAATAACTATTCTGACTAAAACAATAAACATTGGCAAGAATAGAGATGCACATTGCTTACATCTACTTTGGTTTACATGCAAATCTACACACAACAAAATATAATATTGTCTTATTTATGGCTTTTCTTGTTTGTAAATGATTGCAATATACTTAAATACTTTATGTTGTTCTCCACAACACACCCTAATAAGAAGAATTGGCATTTGCCCATAGGAAACATTGGATGGAATTATTCACAGCCTACGTGTTTCCAAGCCTCCAACATCATACATAGCAGGTGTTATTCTATTATTTTTTGAAAAAAATTTAAAATTTTTGGGGCAGCGATAGAGAAGGCCAGCAAATGGCATCAACATTTATCATTGCATGGTTTCCATGTAGCGATGATGGTGCAAGGATATATATATATATATATATATATATATATATATATATATATATATATATATATATATATATATATATATATATATTTCAAAAAAAGTTTTAAAAAGTTTGAAGAAGTTTATAGAGAAGGCCAGCAAATGGCATCAACATTTATCATTATACGTTTCCGTGGTAGCTGTATGTAGATGGTAGTATATATATATATATATATATATATATATATATATATATATATATATATATATATATATTGCATACATATATATATGCATGCATGTATATATATGTATATTATATATATATAAAAAAGATATATAGGTGTACACATATATATACACACACATAGATAGACATACATGGTATATATCTATGTTCTTTATACATATCTATGCACATAAAATTATACACACACACACACACACACATATATATATATATATATATATATATATATATATATATATATATATATATATATATGTATATATATATATATATATATAAGAATTATCACAATGCACACCTTTTGCAACCATCAACACATGCCAAGAACAAAAAGATAACAACCAACCACCTTCACAAAATTTCTACAGCTAGTGTCAATTGTGATAGTTCTATGTTCATCTGCAAGAATCCATTAATACAAGATAGAGGGAAGACAAACCAAGTGGGAAGAGGTGTATATTTGTAAAACCGTTCATGTAGTATTTGTGAAACAACTTATCTTAGATCCAAAAGAAGATTGTTGGTTGTTGCTTTGTAGGTTTCTGCAAATGGTTTGGTTTATCAATTATGTCTAGCCATCATTGTCTACAAGCAATATTGTTTTTTTGTTGCATTTGATGTGTTCCATACATTAAGTGCAGTATAAAGGAAGCCCTATCTTACATATCACAACTTATATAAAATTGGATAAACAAGAGCTACGATCAGAAGTATTACAAGCACGTGCAAACCATACAACAAGCAATCTCAAAACTAGCTAGCATTCAAGACACCAAATATCCACACATCATTTTCCCTCACTTGACTGGTTGAGAAGGATACAAATTCAAAGCTTTCGTTGCCTATGATTATTCCTTGCTTCTGGATGGACAACATATTATAGCCAAGAGAAGCTTTGAATTCCTAGCCTTCTCATCAAGGCAAATGAGGGAAAATTTAGTTGGGATGTCAGTGCTCTTTCCACAAGTGTTAAAACAGTGTGGCGTTATGTGAATTTCAACCTAGATTTTTTAAAAAGGGAAGGCCATTTGCAACCTTAACCTTGGTATGCGAGAAGTTGGAAAATGAAAAAGGATTGTAAGGATTCCAATCAAAGTATATAGAAGAGAACCAATGAGTAAGAATACATAAGACAACATTCAAGATAAGCTATATAGCAATGACTATTTAATTGGATTACAACCATAAGGAGAAAACAAAAAGGAAAAATTAAACACAATAGGTTTCAAAGTTTAAAAGCTGCCATGTGAGAAAAATAAATGTTGTTGTACCTCTTCCCACTCACTTCAACCAAACATCTTCTCGTCAACTTGTCTACACAAGAATAGTAAAAACACTATCATAGTCAACACATTTCTTTTGCATTTCCAACCACCCTCCCTTGCAAAAAACACAAAATAATGCCTGCCCACCTTTGCAAAAGTTGTACAAAACTTAATCCGAATTGCACCCTCACATAAGCTAACCCTCATCGCTCTCAACTATCATAGCAGGTATAGCAATAGAACGACACAAAAAATGCCTCATTGAAAATTTACCAACAAACATCCTATCGGCTAAATATATATACACATCTACATATACATATACATATACATATATCTACATATGTGTATATGCATACTATACACAATATATATATGCGTATACATATGCATATACATATACATGTATATGTACATATTTGTATGTACATACTATACATACCACACATATACATAGATATATATTTAGATATACATAGGCTGTGCAATTTTATGTGAAGGTGGTTGAAAGCTATGTAGTGTTTTTTCATATGCGTTGATGGTTCCAAAGTGTTTCTGTTGTATGTACATATATATACATACATACATATATATACATAAATACATACATACATACACATATATATATATGTATAGACATATACATATACATATATGCACATTTACATATATCTACATATGTGTATGTACATAGCATACATACTATACATGTGTATATATATATACATAAATATACATGTACCTATATATACATATATGTATATCCATATATATGTATACACATAAGTTGTATATAGACCAGGCTTTCACATGAAAGCCTTTGTATAGAGCTAACTATGAATTTCAGCATTGTATGAAAATGGTTACAATGGGATAAAAAAGTTAATGTTATGGAATGCATTCCATTGATTTCCACCTTAGGTTATATTGTTCCATTTATAGCTTCCATTTAGCATCTATAGTTGCAACATAAAAGAATAATCAATGTTTTGGTTGCAATATATACATATATATACATACATACATATACACATGTCCATACAAAGATATATACATATACATATGCATATATATAGACATGTATATATACATATACATACATATATACATATATACATATAAATATACATATATATATACACACACACACACACATACACACACACACACACACACACACACACACACACACACATATATAAACATATATATACACATATATAGATATCTATAGAGATATACATATACATATATACATACATATATACATCTATATACATATATAAATATAGTTACACATATTGTATGCTTTGCATGTATTGGGGGACATCATAATAACAGCTGCCTTGTTAACGTCCTGAGGAAGAAAACGAATGTTTGGCTAATTTTCAATGAATGACTGTGAAGTGTGTGTGAGGGTGGTCGAAGGTTATCTTCTCTTTTGTTGCAGCATGTGTCGATGGTTGGAAATGGTGAGGGTTGTGATAATTCTATGGTCTTGTTTGGAAGGTTGTTGAGAAAGAACATATGAAAGAGGAAGCAAGCATGAAGGGGTGTTATTGAATGAAGCAGGTAGAGGTGCATCTGATCTGGGTTATTCTTGAAAGAAATATTGTTTTTTTGTGATGATTGTTGTTGGAAAGACTGTATAGTTTTGTGGATTTTGGAATGTCGGTGACTGTTGTTTATATTTTTCCATTTATGGCTTCGGTTCTATGTGAATGGTTGGAAAATAGTTAATCTATTGTGTTTTTGGTGAACGTTGAAATTGAGAGCTCTTATATTTTGTGGGTTTTCCCTTAAAGATTTGATATTTTTTGTAAATGCTATCTGAGACTTGGCAGATGGGTTATAGTGTAGTTGGATTTTTTGTCAGCCCTGTCAATTTAAGGTGACAGACTTGAGTCTTCGTTGCCATGTAACAGGTGGTGCACATTTGGCATGAGGATAGAGGAGTCCAACGAAATGACCAAAGTGTAGAGGAGGCCAACAAAATGTCATTAGCATTGACATACCTATATACACACACATATATATGTATATATATACATATATGTTCACATATATATATATAGATATATATACAAATATATATAGATACATACACATATCTACACACATACATTTGGTGAATGTTGAAATTGAGATCTCTTGTCTTTTTGTGGGTTTCCCAAACAAACATTTTATTTTTTTTGTAAATGTTATCTTAGAAGGATAGCAATGTGTACATGTAAACTATAAAATAAAACTCAAGACAATAAGGGTCTTGTGTGAATGGTTGGAAAATAGTTAATGTGCTGTGTTTTTTGGTGAATCACCCCATCTAGTACATTTGAAACTGTTATTAATTCATTTAGGGTTGGCATTTTTGTGGTGAAGGTTTTTAGTTAGCATGTTACTGGGAGTTTTCTATGTTTTGTATGCGGGGTATTGCTAGAAGTCATGCTTTTGTTTATGCTTAGAATAGCTCACAGATAATTGTAAATTTGAATGGTGTATACATATATGAATAGATATCCAACAGGTGACTGAATATCTACACACATATGTACCATGAAGTTGTATAGGACAAGGAAATGCGAATCACATGCACATGTTTTTATGTATATGCATATGAAAATAAAGACATACATACAACTATCCTCACAGATAGATATATGAGTAGGTATAGACATAAATTCTTTGTTGGGAGTGACATTGTCTGATTCATGGTTTCGCTTTTGCACGTATGTTTGTCTATGCATTTGGCATTGCCATTTTTAGTGTTTTGCAGGTTTGGCCATCTTGGTGAGAGTGGATAACAATATTGTTTCCTTCACAACTTTTGTTTTGTGGTGATGGTTGGAGTGCAGCAAAATAGTTAATGTTATGTGCTCCATGTTGTTTTGCATAAGGGACTATTCATTGTTGTTGTCTGCGTTACACTTAATTGTTACATTTATCATTGATCTTATTACGACCATCACTAGTACATGCAAAGAATACATTAATTAATGTTGAGGTGAACCAATGATTGGAAGGCCTAAGAAGTGGGAGGTTGACCAAAATTCTGAGTGAACTTATAAGCTATCTGTCACTATATCTCTTAATGTATATATATATATATATTTGTATATATCCATTGTATTGTTGTAGTTACCAGTAATGTATTGTTTTGTACCATTCTGGGACTCTTTGTTTCTGTTCAAGGTAGCTATGATGAAGGATGTCAAGATTCTATCAAGGTGCAAGTGCATTCACTGGCTGTGCAGCCTATGTGAAGGTGGCTAGATTTGGGACTCCATTGTCGTGTCAAAGGTGGTGGACATTTTTCATGATGATAGAGGAGTCCGAAGAAATGATGGAAGAGTAGGGGAGGCCAGCAAAATGTCATTATCATTGATTGTTGTATGGTTCCTGTGTAGTGGTCTTGGTGCAAGTAACATTTCTTTTAAAGTCCTTGGAAAAGAAAACAAATTTGTACAGTTATCAATACCATATTGTTTGGTGCCAGTCTGAGGTTTATGTTGTTGCTAAAGGTGGCTATGAGTGTAGAGGGCAAGATTTTGTAAAGCTGCAAGTGCATTGAATGTTGTGCAATTTTAGTGAAGTTGGTTGAAGGAGATCCTATGTTTTTTTGCATGTATCAATGGTTCCAAAAGCTTTACTCTACGATATTTATCATACATACACACACACACAAAGTAATCTTGTTTGATTTATGGCTTTCATTTTTGGTTTTGGTTGGAACACAATAAAATAATTAGTTAATTCTTATTGTATAACTCAAACTATATTGTGTGTATATATATATATATATATGTATATGTATATATACAATAAATATATATATATAGCTTTTTGCATGTGGGTGGTTGCAGAAAGTAATCTTGTTTGATTTACAACTTTCATTTTCTATTTTGGTTGGAACACAATAAAATAATTGGTTGATTCTTATTGTATAGCTTGAACTATATTGTCCCTTTCTACATCTAGCCATTTTGGAGAAGGTGTTGTTGAAATGGCTATTTTTTTTCCAATTTCTGAGGAGATTGTGTTGAGAAAGGAGTGTTTTTTGTATGGGTTTGCTACTATAAACTTTCACAGAGTTTGTGTTGAATGTTAGCATTTTTTGGCTATGTTTTCAATAGAATAAAATTGTAGAGGATAAACACACACACACACACACACACACACATATATGTATATATATACATACATACATATATATATACACATTTACATATATATATACACATATATATACATATATATATACACATACATATACATATGTATATGTATATATGCATGTACATATATACATACATACATACATACATACATACATACATATATATATGTGTGTGTGGCTTTCAGCATGTGGCTGGTTGTACAAAGCAATCTGTTTGATTTATGGCTTTTGTTTTCTATTTTGGTTGGAACACAATAAGATAATTGGTTGATTCTTATTGTATAACTCAAACTATATTGTGTGTATATATATAGGTATATGTATATATGTATGTATATATATACATACACATACATACATACATATATATATATATACATAAATATATACATACATATGCATATATATATGTGTGTGTGTGTGTGTATGTGTGTATATATAAATGTTTATATATATATATACATATGTGTATATATATGTCATATATATATATAAATATGTATATATAAAGTAATCTTTTTTCATTTATGCCTTTCATTTTCTATTTTGGTTGGAACACAATAAAATAATTGGTTGATTCTTATTGTATAGCTCGAACTATATTGTACCTTTTTGCATCTATCCATTTTGGAGAAGGTGCTATTGAAATGGCCATATTTTTTCCAATTTTTGAGAAGATTGTGTTGAGAAAGGAGTGTTTTTTGTATGGGTTTGCTACTGTCAACTTTCAAAAAGTTTGTGTTGAATGTTCACATTTTTTGGCTATGTTTGCAACAGAATAAAATTGTAGAGGATATATATACATATAATATACACACATATATACATATATATATGACATATATATACAGATATGTATATATATACTACATATATCTACATATATATATAGACATTTATCTACACACACACACACACACACACACACACACACACACACACACACACACACACACACACACACACACACATATCAACAGGGCTGACGAAAATCCCACCCATTGAAGGTTATCTTGATTTTTTTTGTATTAATCGATGGTTCGAAAAGGTGTGGTCGAAAATCCCACAATATACACATACACTACTTCCAATAGTGCCTTACATACAAAACCCACAAACTAATACAAAAAACACTCCTTTCTCAATACAATCTCCTCATAAATTTGAAAAATATAGCCATTTCAACAAGACCTCCAAAATGAAACAATATAGCTTATGCAACACAACTATAATCGACAATTCCTAATGGATTGACTATTTTATTTGATTGCAACCATAACCACAAACTGCAAGCAATAAAACAACCAACCTAATGTAACCAAACATAGAATGAACAACATTAATTATTTTATTCTCTTCCAACCATAACCAAAAAATGAAAGCCATAAACCAAACACCATTGGTCTCAACAGCCACCCAGATCCAAAAAGCAACAATATAGCCTAGGCTATACAATAAGAATCAACCAAAACTACATAACCTTATCAATCTTAATCTTACCTATATATATTGATATTAAAATATACACAATATACCCTAAGGCAAACAACAATAATCAATAATACCTAATGTGACCAAACATACAGGCTAACACTATTAATAATTTTATTTTGTTCTAACTATAACTAAAATACTAAAGGCATAAATCAAACAAAATTACTTTCAACAACCACCCACATTTGCAAATCCATAATATAGAACAACATATACAATAAGAATCCACCAAAAGTCCATAACCTTAACAATTTTAATGTTACATATATATATTGATGCTAAAATCTACTGAGTATAGCCTAACGCGGACAAAAAAATCAATAATACCTAATGTAACCAAACATATAATCAACAACATTAATTATTTTATTCTATTCCAACCATAAGCAAAAAATGAAAGCCATAAATCAAACAAGATTACTTTGTACAACCACCTACATGCAGGAAGCCACAATACAGGTCGAGCTATACAATAACAATCCACAACATCTCCATATCCTCTACAATTTAATTATGTTGGATATATAGCCACAAAACACAAGAATTGAACACAAACCCTATGAAGCTTCACACTAAAAAACCCATACAACAAACACTCCTTTCTTAAGACAATCTCCCTGCAAATTAAAAAAATATAGACTTTTGAACATAGAATCAACAACATTAATTATTTCTTTATCTGTTCCAACCAAAACAGAAAATGAAATCCATAAATCAAACAACGTCACTTTCTGCAACCACCCACATGCAGAAAGCCACAATATAAGCCAAGCTATACAATAACAATCGACAAAAACTCCATATCCTCTATAATTTAATTCCATTACAAACATAGCCACCAAATGCAAACATTAAACACAAACCCTACAAAAGTTGATAGTAACAAAACCATACAAAAAAAATCCTTTCTCAACACAATATCCTCCAAAATTGAAAAAATACAAAATTTCCAACAACACCTTCTCCAAAATGGAATAATATAGCATAAGCAACAAAACTATAATCAACAACACCTTATGGAAAATCCAATGAAACAATATGAGAAATATTTTTTTCTACATATACACCTCGTGTCGGCCATTTCAAACAAATCCCTTTCCCCCATCTTTCTCAACGCTGCCTTGTTTCTTGAAGTATCCAAACATACACAGATAATGAAACCCATAAACACAAGCCCACAAAAAATCATAGTATCAAGTCCATGCAAAACCACTCACAGGAAACGTGAACCATAAATCACACAAGGTATTTGAAACAATCAACAATACCTTATCACAAATAAAGTAATATAACCACCAAGCACAAATCAAACAATATCACCAAGAGGTTATTCCACATGCACCTCTTCCCACTCACTTGAAGCAAACATCTTCTCGCCAACTTACCTACACAAAAATAGGCAAAATACTATCACGGTTGACACATTTATTTTGAATTTCCAACCACCCTCCCTTGCAGAAAACATAAAATAGCATCCACCCACCTTTGCAAAAGATACACAAAACTTAATCCAACTTGCACCCTCACAGAAGCTAACCCTCATCACTCTCGGCTCTCATAGCAAGTATAGCAACAAAATGACACCAATAAATGCATCATTAAAATTTACCAATATTCGTTTTGTTTCTTGAGGCATTAAAGGGTATCTGATATTACAATGATCCCCAATACACATAAAGCATACAACAATTAATGTTGATGCGAAACAACATTTAATTTCTGCAACCTTCTCTATCCACGTGGCCTGACAAATGCCACCCAATTCCCAAAGTAGCCAACAACTGTCTCTGCCACCTTGTTCATAATTACCGGAAGCCAAAAAATCTAGGAGGTTGATGAAAAATTTGAACGAACTTATAACCCACCCACCACCTTGTCCTCAATGGCTAGAAACCAAAAAACTGCCAAGGCTAGTGAAAATTCCAGCCAAAGTTGACACAAAGAGCCTATCAGCTAATAAAAAGGTAAAAAATTTAATGATTTATATCGATTCATCCATGAAAGACGACGCAAATCTGAATCTTCAAATGCAGCCAACTCCAAATTATTCTTCATTGTGTAATGATTGTTGAGCTCTACTGATCATTTATTAAGCCAAATTACTCCTTTTCTCAATCCTCAATGTTATGAATTAGACTTTCTTTTATTTATGTATTTATATTTTTTTATTATTCTGTGTAATTTTTTTTCACTATAATCCATTTAAGATAATGTAAAACAAAGAGATAATTCATGTTTTTGATTAAAAATTCAAGGGTTAGGGCTTTGATTTTGAACAAAGCATCACAAAAAAGGTCATCAATTCACAATGTCCATCCACAACACAACAAACAAAAATAGGCCAATAGACCAATCATTCAACAAAAGTTAAGTCCAAAAGGCACCAAGAAACAATAAGACAACAACTAAAACATCACAAAAAGCTAAAGAAAACTATAACAAGGTGGTTAATGTTAATAGTATTATATTCTAAAATATAAATAATCTCTTAAAACATGGATTTATTGAAAAAAAAATGATAGATTTATTTTTAATAAAAAAATAGATCCTTTTTATGAAGTAAAAAATTACAAAATGATTTTAAATTTTAAAATATGTATGTCAAATCTTGATTTTTATTTCTAGGTAGAAATTTTTTGACACGATTAAATTTAAAAGATTTCAAATTTAATAACATGGACTACAAAAAATTAATGTGTTTAAATTGATTTGTATTTATAAATTTTAAAAGAAATGATTACTACCAACATAAAGTTAATATTCTTTTTAAAAGTTAAAATATATAAACTAAGAAAGATTGAATGATATTAATTTTCATATCAAATAAAATTGTATGCTTAGGGGATGAATTTTATAGGCATCTTGTCTTTATAAAAAGCTTCATGAATTAAAAATTTAGGAGTATATTTTTTGGATTAGAAATCAAGAATTATTTAACTTTAGGAGAATCAAAAGTACCAATTTTCTATAATTGAGTTGAAGAAAGGAGAAACAATAATGTTATCTCAACTATTATTAATAGCAATGTTGCTCATCAATTTTCTTCTTTGCTTTAGAAAAGTGTTCCTGTAGTGTTGGAGGAGGAAAGGGTCATGTTATGTTGCATTCCTTATTTGGTTACTAAAAAAATAAAATGGTTTTCTTATGGGGCACATTATTCTTGAAATAATAAAATAATAATTTTATGAATGAAGAAACTTCTATCTCAAAGCCTTTATGGTATTCTTATTGACTTTTCTCAATAATTTTAAGACATTGTGAAGGATGATCTTCTAAAAGATATGCAAAACTATTTAAATAATAGAATGATTCTTAGAAAAAATAACTATAAATTTTTTATTCTTTATTCCAAAGAAAGTGGGACCAATTTTTTTAATCATTTTTTCCCTATTGCTCTTTCACATGACTCAATGACTATTAATAGTTTTATTATTGATAAATCTAAAATAGATTTTGGATTCTTTGATATCATCGAAGTAGAGGGGCTTTGTGAAGTGATTTTGAATTATTAATAGTATTATTATTTATTTTAAATTCATTCATTGTATGGTATTCTCTAATAAAAAAATCTATATTTATAAACTTGGACATATCAAATACTTATTAAAAGGTCAAATGGTCTTTTCTCAAAAAAATATTATCTCATTTAAATTTTTGTATAGGATGGGATGATTGAGTCATGAGCTTAATGAAATCTTAAATTATTTCTCTATTTTTATTTATAGAATCTCACCATCAATTTTTTTTTTATTCTTTAGGGTTGAGACAAGGAAATCCCCCTCTTATTTTCTTTTCATTCTTATTCTTGTTGGTTAAAGAATATTCTTTAATCTCCAAATAGTTTACTAAAACATTTTGTTAGAACCTCCAATTTTTCCCTAATTTCATCATCATAACTAGCCTTGAACCTAATGACTAAAACCTTGATTCCTACGTTAAAATTTCTCTACTTAACTAAACTTTCTCTTTTCAAATAGAAAAATAACCTTTTAGGTCTGAATAACAGTGAAAAGCGAAAACTAAGATCTAAAAGACTTTAAAAAATTAGAAAATTGTTCAATCTTTCAAATAAAATGATATCTAAATTGTTGCATCCATAATATACTCCTATATTCCCACCTGAAATACATGATATGTCTATTACCACACTCTCGCAGTAGCATATACCCAACTCTACAGGTTCTTGGTGGTAGGGCGGGGACATATAATACAATACAATTGTATACCACTACCATGACATTCAAAGAAGAGTTGTGCAGGGTGGAGGTGAGAAGTCTTTTAACTATGGCAGTTACCTGCATCCCTACAATGAATATTGACAATAAAAAATGAAGCCTACAGTATGGCGGTAAGTTCTTAATTAACTGCTAAGTGGTAACCCACCATCCCATAGCAAGCAAGTCATGAAGTGTAAAGGGATTTGTGGTATGGCAGCATAAAGACGCATAACCCGTTGTCCCGTGGTGAATGGATAATAATAAGAAAGGAGTGTGTGGGATGGTGGTGTAAAGTTGCTTGACCCGCACTTTATAACAAGCAAATGATAACAATAATATAGCATGTGGTATGGCGAGATAGAAAGAATGAGCATATTGTGTGACACCGCTACCCCGCAACGGTCAAGAAGAGTGATGTCGGTATTTCGGTACAGGTTGGCAAAGACATTTATATCGTCTATTGCAATGATTACATAACTTATCACGAACCGTCCAATCTCCTAAAATCAAAGATATATATTCAAACTCGAAATATGGTCAGATTGTGAAATATTTTATACGAAGTTGACATTAATGTCAAAATGACTGAGCTCAATAGCAAATAAGTTTAAATTTCCATGCCATATTTTGCAATCATTTGCAAAATTTCATCAGGATAGAAGCTAAGGATCTAGAGGGATAAGACTATGCAACTACTATCTCACCGGGTAATTGCTTGATCTCTCTACATAAGAAAGTATAAAAGTAGTTGGTTCTTTGAAAAATAGAATCTTAGAAGGTTCAAGTAGGAGTAAATTTTTGTATCATGGCTCCCAAAAAGAGTGAACTCGCAAGTAAGAAAGAATAATTTGCATTTCCAAAAACAACAAAAGGAACCCTACAACAATTCATACGAGATATACTACTTGAATTAGTAGATAAAGAATTCAAGAAGGTGTTTAGGGATGTGGCTCATGGATGTAGAGATGCAATCATTCCTATTTTTGGGTGGGATCTATTATGGTATTTATATGATAAGAGGAATAACAAGGTTCCAATTTCAAACACTTGGAAGTTGGACAGAGCCAAGCTAGTAGTCTCAAATGCCTTTATAGACATAGAATTCATTAGAGTGTTGGCACATAATTGCCACCCTATTTCTAGAACTGTGAGAATGAAGGATGGTTCACAATTAGTGATATTAACTAAATCAGTAATTGTTGAGTGTTTTAAGTTAAACAAATAGGCCCTCACTAAAGTAGATTTGTAGAAAATTGAGGAGTACAATAGATTAAGGAAAATTTATAGGATTGATTAAATCCTTATGCACATGAAGAAGGGTGCCAATAATAGGAAAACACTTATTTCCCCTTCCTGCATTGAGCTATTTGTAGTAGAATGATTTCAAGTGTATTTTAAAAGGACCTATTTTTCACTATGTCAAATACTTGGAATGGATGCCCAAGAGAAAATGCCAATCAATCTTATGATGATGGAAATGAAAATAAAAAACCCCGAAATGAATGTTGAATTTGATTTTGCTTCAATAATTAAGAAGGAATTACATGAAGGGATTTTACAAGTAAGAGAAGACAAAGCCTGTATCCCATTTTGATGCTACTCTTTATTGTGTCACTTAATTTTATATCAGAAAAATGATAAATAGACCCAAAGGATGCATTTGGGAATGGTTTAGCAATAGGGTAATCAGTTGCCAGTGCACAATTGGTGTTATATATGGGATAGTAGATGTAGCAAAAGTGACAATGTTATTTTTCATGATGACTTTGTAGTTGAGAATTATGGTTATTCTTAGGCATGAGTCACCAAGACTTCATATAGTGATAAGAGAGCTATTAAGACCCTTGGCCTCGAGGCCTAACCAAGGGAGCACACATAATATTGGTGATTTATTCTTCTTGCCAGATAACACAATGATAAGACTGTATGCATGTCCTCAGGCTCCACGTGTCTTACCCAAATTTCTCCCTCTCTAGATAGCCCTCTTGGAATTCATGTGGAATATTCTATGGATGGAGAAGGAGGTAATGCATAGGTAGAAGAAAGGAACATTTCTTCCTAACCTAACAATGTGTGGAGAATTATCTATTGGGTCTAACACATTGGAAGAATTAAAAGATTATTTGAAAAGAAGATATTCTTTAAAATTCAAAGGGGAAAGGGTCTTTGACCCAAAATTCCATATAAATTTTGTACGAAAAATAATCCTTACAAAGTGTGGACACTGGAAATGGATGCTTCACTTCCTTGTCCATAGAATGGATATAAGGAGAGGGATTTGATTTCACCATGTTCACATTTAATAATACCTTAGAGTTCTCAACCTAATGAAGAATGTGAGAGATCTGACTATAAGGAATCCTTGGAGATGATGGAGACAAAAAGGGGTTCACCACCAAGTGTAAACTAGGAAAATACAAAATGTTTGGAAACACAGTGTGATGTATGTAAAAAGACCTAGAAATGCAAGTAGAATGTAACAAAAAATTATGAAACTGGAAATGTGCACCTGGGAAGTTGAAGAAGGTAGGATGAATCCCTAGAATCCTAAATAATTCACTGTTGATGCCAACTAGGACTCATATGCCAAGCTGGGAAAATTAGTCCAATTTTGGGAAGACTGTGTCAGAACAAGTTTCAAACAAATGGGTACTCAGATCTGTGAAATTTATGTTTAGGCCTGGGAAGTGGGACTCATTTTCCAATAGTGGTGAATCAGTCCACCTCTGAATTTTTGAAAATTCAAAATAGGAAACTGTCGCCCTCATTTTTCTTTTCCATTCTTGATTAAGATCCAAGTCCAAAACTACAAAATTTAACCTGTAGATCTTCTCCAAGTTTCTCTTAGGACTTTGACAACTATGACTTGCTTTGATCAATTTTCCAATCTTAACATGGTAAATCTTCAACCTAGCCTTGGAAATCACATACAAGAAGAGGGGAAAATGTTGCGGGGTTAGTGAATAGGGGTTTTCCTTGGTCTAACCCTTTGTTGGTAATTAAACCCTTGAAATAGAATGAAATAGAATAGAGAATGATGAATGAAGAAAATACAATGCTACAACTCACTAAAGTCTTGCAATAAGATGTTGTAATCATGTAAATAATGGCTCTAATGGATGTGGAATTTAACTCTAGCTTGATGTTGAATATAATGCTTACAAATCCTACACCACAATTGTTAGCTCTAAAACAACATGATGCAAATAATCTTTGACATGATGAATGACACTTTTAAATGCTCTTTATTGCTTGATAATATACCCTTGAAATTCCTTGAATGCTCTCGTGAATGCTCAAATTCTCTTGTAAACTATATGCATGAATATTTAAATGCTAGGTGTGTCGTAGAAAAAAGTACCCTTTGCTTGACATGGGATTAATTCATTATGAATTGAACTTAATAAGGTATTAGTCTAGTGTTGTGAGGAATTTTATGCATACATACTAGGTCTTGGACCTTTGCAAATTAAATAAGATTCTTTTAACGACATCTTGTAAAAGTGTTGTAGAGTCTTGTAAAGGACTTTCATGCTTTTCTATACCTAATGAACTCATTTCTCCCTAATTCAACATTATAAAATGTGCTTAATAACATTATCACATCAATCTAGAAGGTTTTTTAAATAAACTTAATGATAAACTAGTGTTGTAATGTGTCTTTCACATTCACAGTGGTTTTTGTGCCTTTCTAGGCTATGTGGACCTCCTTTTAGTGTTGTAAAGTGTACTTAATCACACTTTCACATTTAATTTTGTGTCCCAAGCTCTAATTGGCATTTACATCATCACTAATAGGCTCCTATTAACCCATATTGTGCATCCAAAGGAATAATTTGAACAAATAACAGACATAGTCATCATATAAGCCTAATTTTATTACTTCTCGAAATTATAGCTAGCAAAAATGGCCCTTGTGGGACCCATTCGCCATTAGCCATTTTCAAGGTTTTGAGTGAGAAAAATTAGGTTTTAAGTTCAATTTTACTCCATGTCAGCATTAAGGATTTAATTAATGGGGAAATAAGGTGAATTTCCTATAAAATCACCTCTCTAAACTCATTTTCACATCTATTCATCCATTAACACATTCACATCATTCATTCATCATCTATCTTTTATCGCAAGTCAAGCAAGCTAGGGAATTTACATTGCAAGTCATCAATTTAGCTTCCTAAGACATCCAAGGGCAGATTCTACATGTTATGTTGCAAACTTTCAATATCAATCATCATGGCAAGGTAATATATTCCATTATTACATGTTTCATTCCATTCTTTCATCATTTTGCTTTAATTACCTAAATGAAGTTTGACCAAGGGAAACCCCCATGCCCCAACAATTAACATTTCTCATCTTCTTCTTATGTGTTTACAAATTTAGGTCCTTTGTATGCTTGGAAAAAATTGAAGATAAATTTTCAAGGTTGCTCAAGTCTTCTCTTCATTCATCAAGTAAAAATATCAACAAAAATCCATTTTTAGACCCGTAAATTAGAGTTTCAGAAGTAGACACCTATAGGGCATCAAAGTGTAGATCAGAAGCTTTAGAATCCACCTTTGAAAATTTAGAAATTCAAAACTAGACTCATTTGTCATGAGTTGAAAATGACTCCCTCTCCAAGGTAAATTTTTAGTTTTCTGCATTTTTAGTACCCTTTTGTTAGAAACGGGTTCTGGTACAATTTGGTAGAATTGGGACTGATTTGCCCAGAATGGCAAATGAGTCCCTCCAAGCCTAAATTTTAGCATAAAAGACATTACATAAATATCTCCAGTCCTCATCCATATCTCAGGTGCCCACTTTGAATATGATTAATTTTTGTTGTAGTTTTCCATTCATTTTTAGGTGATTTTTTATTACACAATGTGTTTTCAAACAAGTTTTTTTCCTTTAGTTTCTACTCATTAGTCAATCAATCTCATTCATTTCTTGCATTTAAGCATTATATATAGGTATATTGCATCCTTATTTTATCCATATTGCATTGACTTTAAATGTAACATAGGCATCTTTGGCCAATCTTTCTCCTTCTAGGTGAAAAACCCTAGGAGAGCTAGAAAGGAAGTGGGTGCCAAAACTCTATGTTTCACTAGGTATGAAAATGAGAGAAAGAAGCTTGTATTTTTAGTCAATTTACATAATAATTCCCAAAATTACAACATCACAAGTTGAACTTAGATCTTGGAGAATAAAAACTCGTCAGAATTTTGAATTAAATTTGAATTTTGAGTTAAAGGGGACTCATTCACCACCTTGGGTGAATGGGTCCCAGTTAAGGGGACTCATTCACCCAGAATGGCGAATGAGTCCCACCTTAGGCATTTAAGGTGGGTTTCAGGATTTTAATGCTTTAAATGATATTTGTCAGGATTATTCTAAATAATACACATAAATAAGGCCCATGGATGCAAAATGGGGCCAATTAAAGGATAAGAAAGACAAATTATTAATGAAAAACATAGGAAAGTGTGAAAGTGTGTTACAACACTTTACAACACTTTGAAATAAGGCTTGGTAAATGATGAAAAAGAGGTTATTTTATTAACAAGACCCTAGAAATGTGTGAAAGTTTGTAACAACACTTAAGTATGGTACCATTTAAATCATTTTAGTTCACAAGGGCCCAAAACCTAATGTGAATGTGTTATCCACATTACAACAATAAATGAAGGAAAAGTTAAGCCAAAATCACAAGGAGGCCCCAAACGAGACAAAAATGTAGAAGGGTTACTTTTTCAGTATCCACATTTAGCCCCCACTTTAGTGAGAGGATGAACTTGGTTCAAACTCACACTAAAGTAGACCAACATGCATCAAGAGGGGTTCCATTGAACCAATTCTATCAAGATGGGATGAAAATGATCAAGAGGGCTGATCAAGCCCCTAGGATCTAGAGAGGATTGATCAAAGAATAGAAGATTCACAACTTAGGGGATGCAGTGTGTCGCATCAAACCACTAAGAGGAATGTAATATGCTAAGATAGATCATTCTAATGAAGGACATCACACCCAATGTCATCCACAAAGCAGAAAATACATCGTATGAAGTAATAAGGCTACTCTAAGAACCATGAAAAGGAAAAATGCAAAAGAATAATGTCAACGTATGCCCTTACTTTAAATGAATTGCTAAACACCATGCTGTGAGAAATTTCTTTAAAGTAGCAAATAAAAATGCTAACAAGAAAGAAGACATGAGAGCCAACTTGGAAAGCCCTCGGCCAGGTCATATGTGTCCACGTAAAGCTATGTCGTGTAAAAGAAAAAGAAAAGATAAGAAATGGGTTGCCCCCAAAATGAAAACACCAAACACATAAGGGATCTGTGGATCTGGGGTCAGTATGTTCTTTGCTACATTGTTTTAAGAGAGCTTGGAATTGCCATCATCCCCCAAATATACAGAACTGGAAGAATGACACAAAGAGAGTGAAAAAAAGAAAAAGAAAGATCCATTTGGGTCAACATGGAAGAGACATAAGGTGTCTCAATGCCTTGGATCATCCCAAAAGGAAAACACAATACAAATGACAAAGAAAAGCTGAAAGAAAAAGAAAAATCTTTCGAGTCAACATGAAGTAGATATGAATGTCTGAATGCCTTACATCATCCCCAAAAGGAAAACACAAGAAAAAGAGAGATAAAAATGAAAAGGAAAAGAAAAAGAAAACCTTTTAGGTCAACATGAAGGAGACCTGAATGTCTCAATGCCTTGTGTCATCCTCGGAAGGAAAACACAAGAAAAAGAGAAAGATAAAAAGACAAAAGTGATGCACAACATAGAGAATAATGAAGGTACAAATAGAGGAATGTCACAAAGAGAGAGAACATCAAATATAACATCACAAGGGATCACAACGCATGTGCAATCACACAAAATAAAAATAAAGAAGAAAAAACAAATGAAAAATACTAGTAAGGAAAATGTGAGTCAACCATTGAGCAAGTCATCTGCCTCCCAATCATGTTCATTGTATAGTGAAGGAGGATAGGTAGCTAAAGGGACAAGGAAAAGTGCCAAACTAGGAGAAGTTCCAGGTTCATCACTCTGCATAGGATATTTCTTAGTTAAGCTCATAGAAGAGGAAAATAATGTGTTCAATTCATTATGCACCTATTCGTCAATTTTAATAGTCTCATCATCATCATGCAAATTAATCACAACATGAGGATGAATGATAATGCACATCAAAGAGTTCATCTCTTGTTGTGATTCTTGTATTTGGTCATTCTATTTTGGTTAGGGAGGATGGTCATCATGAATTGCTACAATCAAGTTCGTATTTTTATTTTTGTTGTTTAACTCTTCATGTAACCTGTGAGCAAGAGCATGATGTCTACGCCTACACTCTCTAGCACCTCTATTTCTTTTGGTTTTGTTTTCAGGTTGTGTTTGTGAAGGAGCGGGTTGATCAACCATAGGTTTCTTTTCTTCCCTAAGGAGAGGAACAAAACAAACCATAGGAGGTTGTTCATCCAATTTCTATTTTAAATTATAATCTTGTTTTATTCTAGGTGGTGTGATGAGGTTGCTTTCATTGTCTCTTGGTCTTTTGGACAACGTAGGTGAAGTTTCTATTTTTGGTTTTTCTTTATTTTTTGGTTCTCGTTTAGGTTCAAGCATGGTTTCATCAAGGATGGGAGGTGTGGAAGTAGAGGGGGATATGTTTCAGAGGGATAATTCTGCTATCTTCTTTGCTTTGAATTTTTAGTAAGATATGATAAAGAAAACTTCTCGTTGCTTGATATGTTCCATGGGCTCAAGTCAAAAGGCTTCTAAGGAAAATTTTCCTCTGGAAGACAAGGGGTTAAAGCCACTATGGTGAATGATGAATATTTCATTGTTAAATTGAAACTTTAAGCATTTGTGCACAATCGAATGGATGACTTTCATTGAGAAAAGCCATGGATGGCCTAGCCTCAAACGAAATTGGTCCAACTGTGAGATGATGGAGAATGTGAAATCTAATGTTTTTGGTCCTATTTGTAATTTTAGGGTGACTGATCCTATCGTAGGGCATGCAAATCCATTATGCATCTTGATCCATGCTTTTGGTTTATCATAGTCATCGTGATAAAGTTCATGTAAGAGTAAGAGCTCCTCAACGATTACATTCTCTACGCAGGTAGGATCTATTAATATCTCATTAGTGGGCTTGTCATAGATATGGTTGGCTATGTAGAGAGTACCATCAAGTTCATGGTTAATTATATCCTTAGAGGAGAAAGCAATATCAAGAGGACTCTTAGGTCGGCCCTTACGAGGGATGAAATCTATCACTCCTACAATTTCATCCATAGGATTGACACTGATATCATTTGGAATAGGATCATTATGTTCATCATCTATATCAACATTCATCACATCATTTTTTGTAGTTTCACTGGTTTTGAAAAATGAAATATTATGTTTGGTCATCGGTGAACCATCGATTTTTGGCTCCTATGTGCTACTCTTTCTCTTCTAGTGTTTTTCACCTAAAAGGAGAGAGATAGGAGCAAAAATGATAATGGTTCACTCAAATTATGTTATGTGCAATGTTTTCTAACCTAAATTAAGTTAACTAAATGCAATTGACTGATCTTAATGAATGAAAATGAATGCAAAAAGTGAAATTAAAGCTATGTTTGAAAACACATTGTGATAAGCAAACAATGAAGTAAATGAAAAAAAAATGTAGAACAAAAAGAAATAAGTTAAATCAAAGTCCACCTGGGTGAAGTATGATGAATTTGGAACGTTGTGGATGCTCACTGAAATCACTAATTTTACATGGTGGGACTCATTCGCCCAGGGTGGTCAATCAGTCCTCCTCTTGCTGAAAAACTGTCTGGAACACGTTTCTATCTATTGTGATCTAGAATCTGAAAAAAATCAGATTTTCAGTCCTAAGATGGGACTCATTCACCACAGGTGGAAAATCAGTCCTCTCCCAAATTTCTAAAAAATTTGGAGACAAATCTGCAATGCTAGATCTAGAAATCACTACTTGTTTGGTTGCTAAAGTCAATTCTGCAGGAAATAGACAAAAACCTTGTCCAAGCTTGAAATAGACTTGAGTTGACTTGAAGCACCTAGTTGACTTATAAAGCAATCTTTAACACCAAAAAGATTGTTAAATCTACATACAAAGGGCTGCAAACGAACATGCAATAGGGGGAAAATGGTTTAGGGTTAGTGAATAGGGGCTTGCCTTGGTCAAACCTCACTTTTGGTAAACAAACCCTTAATAAAATAATGAAATGCAAAGGAATGATAAAATAACAACATGAAAATGTTATCAACTTACAAACCCTAGATGATGCAAGTCTGAAGTAATGTTATCAAATTTCTTGAAAAGATGTTGTAAAATGCTTGAATGCTTGAATGAATAGGTGAATAAGTGAACTTGATGAATGGGGGTTGAAATGAGGTGAAAATAAATTATTTATACACACTTGTGCCTTAGTTACCCATCCATACCTTATCATAGGCCAACATCAAGTGTTTTTCAATAAAATACCGAAAGAAAAATTTTGAATTTGGGGCCAAGGGGGACTTATTTGACACCCATGGCAAATGGGTCCCACCTATGACCTGAAAATGGGTGTTGGGAAATATATTGTATTTAATGTTGTTTGTCGGGATAATACTAAAAAATACACTTAATTAAGCATATGAGAGCATGAAGGGGCCAAAGAAAGCATGAGAAAGGGATAAATAGTGAATATGTGCCTAGAAAAGTGTGAAAGATTGTTACAAGACTTTAAAATAGGACTTTTTAATGAATAAAAAGGTGATTTTTAGGTGAATTGTAATTAATAGAGTCTAGAAGAGTGTAGAAATGTCTTACAACACTTCACAAAAACTTCACAAGACATCGTTCTTTGAATTTTAGTACCTAAATAAGCATGTTCAAGCCATTTTGCAACATAAAATCAAAGCAAAATAGACAAACACCATGAAACAAGACCTAAATGGCCATGAAAATGACAAGGGGTCATTTTTCTACGACACATTTAGCCCCCACTTTAGTGAGAGGATGAATTTGCTTCAAACTCACACAAAAGTAACCATGAACATCAAGAGCAGGGTTTGAATACACTCTATGTTAGCAAGATGGAATTGCAATGATCAAGAGGGATGATCAAGCCCCTAGGTTGAAGATCCCATGGAAAACTAGACATAAGAACAAAGGAACACATAAGTGTTGAGATGAATTGGATGAAGCTTTGATCGTCAATCCAACTAGTTGTGGATTAGATCTAGATGATTTTGAAAAAAGAGAATGTGTACTCACTTTGGGGCCACAAAACTTCAGGTTGTCCTCAGGGTGAGAAGGGCCAAATGTACCCACTCTGGGGAAATAGAACTATTTGTTCTGTGGGGTGAGAAAGCCCAAAAGGTAAGATACATACTCTAGTTGGTATGTGCTCGCAAACACAAAGGTGGCTATGGGGAAAAGTCATGCCACTAGGTGGGCTTCCTACTCAACCATATTAAAGTTATACCCACTAATAACTTTAACAAGGTGCCACAAAAAAAAATGTCATGAACAAAAAGAAAGGTACCACAGGCATGCAAGTTGCACTATGCAAGGTAGCAAAAGGAAAAAATATAAAATGTAAAGGATGTTCAAAAGAGTCTTGTTTATTTCATGAAAGATCAATCACTTAGGGAACATTGTGTATAATGTCTCCAAGAGAGAACCAATCAAAGAATAGTATATTCACAACTTAGGGGATGTAGTACTTCACATCAAGCCACCAAGAGGAATGTAATATGCTAAGATAGATCACAATTATGAAAGAAATCACACCCAATGTCATCCATAAAGTGACAAACACATCCACAACTTGGAAAGACCTATTCCAAGTCATATGTTTCTAAATAAGGCTAAATCATGTTAAGGAAAATGAAAAGAAAAGAAAAGGGAGCTACCCCCTAGAAAAGAAATCATACCAAGCACATAAGGGATCTATGGATTTGGGGTTAGTATGATCGTTTGTGCAATGTGTTTATGAAAGAGCATGAAACTATTATCATTCTAAAAGCACATAGAACTAGAAGAATGACACAAAGAGAGCAAAAAAAAGGAAAATAAATTCCATTTTGGGTCAACATGGAAGAGACATTGTAGTCTTGATGCTTTGCATTGTCCCAAAAGGAGAACACAAGTGAAATGATGGAAAATGAAAAGGCAACAGAAAATGATTTTTTTTTTGGGTCAACATGAAGGAGACATTTTAGTCTTAATGCCTTGCATCATCCCAAAAGGATAACACAAAACAAAAAGAGAAAGGGGCATGAACCTTGTGGCTCAACATGGAAGAGACATAGGGTGTCTCTATGCTTTGCATCATCCCCAAAAGGAAAACAAAAAATGAAAGCGAAAAATTAAAAAAATGACGTTTTGGGTCAACATGGAAGAGACATAAGATATCTCTACACTTTGCGTCATCCCTAAAAGGAAAAAACAAAAAGAAAGAAAAAAAAAGTGAAGATGCACAACAAATAGAAGAATAGAGGTAAAAATAGAAGAAGTGTACAAAGAGAGGAAACATCAAACACACGATACAGGGGAAACACGATACACACATGGAAAGGAAAACAAAAAGGAAAAAAAGAAAAAGAGAAAAAGCAAAAAGGCTAGTTAGGTGAATGTCAACCATCTAACAGTTCATCTGCCTCCCAATCATGTTCAGTATAATGTGAGGGTGGTTGACTATCCAAAGGCATAATTGCAAGTGTTGAACTAGGATTTGTACTAGGTTCTTCACTTGGTGGAGAGGATTTATCATGTAAGCTCATCGTAGATAAAAATAGAGAATTTAAGTCATTATGTACTTCATATATTTTTTCTATCATCACATCATCATCATCATCATCATCAAGATTAATGATAAGGGGAGGACGAAGGGTGATTTCTAGTGATGGATGTATCAAAAGTTGTGGCTATTGGATTGGTTCATTTTGTTGTGATTGTTGTACTGGACTATTCTATGGCAGGTCAGGAGAAGAAGCACTATCATCTATCACTTTTTTCTAGGGTGGATGTTGATTTTCTTTATCTTCTTCCATGTGATATTGACAAGCAAGGAGACGACGATGACACCTACATTCCCTAGCACTAAATTTTCATTTTATTTAGTTTTGGAGTTGTTGAGGTGTAAGAGCAGATTGAGTCAACATAGGTTGTTCTATTTCTGAAAGAGGGAAGAACAAAAGAAAGGGAAGAAGAATGGGAAACCACTTTCTCTTTGGCTTGATGCACTTTTTTAAGGTGAGGAGGCATGATAGGATGGTTTCATTTTCTCTTGGTCATTTGAATGATGGTGGGGAAGTATCTAAGGGTGGTTGTTCAGGAGGTTGTACATTTTTCTCAATGTCAGATTCAGGTTGAAGCATGGTTTTGTCTATAATAGGAGGTGTGGAAGTGGATGGGGGTGTGTTATGAAGAGACAATTTGTCTATCTTTTTGGCTTTAAAATTTTGATAAGCAATAAAAAATAAGTCATTTCGAGGGGTGATGGGTTCCATGGGTGTAGGCCAAAAGGCTTCTAAAGAAAAAATACCTTTCAAAGATAAAGGATTAAAGCCACTATGATGTCTGGTGACTATCTCATTGTCACATGGAAACTTCAAACACCTATGAACAATTGATGGGACCGCTTTCATTTAGCAAAGCCAAGGGTGGCTTAGCCATAAAAAACATTGGTTAGATTGTGGAATAATTGAAAATTTTACCTCCAAATCTTTAGGTCCTATTGGTAAGGGTAGCACCATCAATTCAATTGTAGGGCATGCAAAACCAAGATGTGTATTAGTCCATGTAGTTGGTTTATTATATTCATCTTGATATAGATCGTGTAATACTAGAAACTCCTTTGTGATCATGTTCTCTCCACAAGCGAGATCTATTAATATCCCATTAGTGGGCTTATCATAGATTCTACCAACTATGTAGAGAGGATGATTAGGAAGCTTTTGTACTATGTCTTTAGCATAAAAAGTGATATCAAGAGACTTAGTGGTTTGGCCCTTATGAGGGATAACATCTATTGTAGCCACTAGTTGATCCATAGGACTTTCTATAGTAATAGGGGGAGGTGTATCATGTTGTTCATTGGTTGTATCAATAGTCATTACATCATTATTTGAAGGTTCTCTAGCCTTGATAAATGAGGTAGTAGTTTTAGGCATGGGATTAGTGAAAATTTGCAAATTCTGGTTAGGGGGTGCAATGGATTTATTTCCTTGATTATTAACACCCATAATGGACAAATGGCTTGAATCAATGACGTCTTGAACTAAATTTTTTAGACACCTGTAGTGTTCAGTGTCATGTCCATTTTGGCGATGAAAATGAAAATAATCATTAGGTTGGAAGGTGTGTGGTAATGGCTAGTTTGGATCAAGTGGTCTAACGGGTGGCAAAGTGAGCATGCGTTGTTGAATTAATTGGTTAATTCTTTTATGAAGGGTATCGAGTAGGGGAGTAAACTATCTCTTCGAGTCCCCATAGGTATAAGGAATCATTACTTTAACAACTACCACTTGATTTGGAACAGGTTGGGTTGGCTACAGTTGAGGTTGAGGAGGTGGATTAAACTGTAAAAAGCCTCTATTTGGTTTGGGGAAGTTTTGTATGTTATTTTGGTTTTGATTACTATGTTCAGGATTTTTAGCTTGGCTAGAAGTGGATTTTGAATCACAAGTTGAAACCAAGTTATGGTATTCACACAAGGTTGTGCATAAATGCATGAAGGAAGGAAATTTCATCATTGTTAATTTATCCTGAAGGTGTGTGTGAAATTTTTCGATAAACATCTTTTATAGATGTGCATCAAGAATCTTGACATCAATTTGAGAATACAAGGATTGGTATCGTGAGATAAAATCCATTACTTTTTCATCTATGTTTTTTCTACATAGCATGAGGTTAGCCATTGTATTTTTAGGTGTCATGAGAACTTGAAAGTAGCTTATGAAATTATCAACCAATTCATTGAAAGATCGGATGAAATTATTAGGCAAGTTGGAAAACTACACTAAGGTAGTGTCTTTCAAGGTCCTTGGAAACAGTTTGGCTAATAGTTTATCATCAAGGACGAAGTCACTACACAAAGTTGTATAACCATTAACATGGTTGAAAGGGTCTCCTTTTCCTCCATATTTCTCAAATTGAGGCATTTCTATCCCTTGTGGCATTGGGGTACGTAAGATTTCTAATGATAAAGGGATAATATGGACATGATATGTAGGTGGAGTAGATTGACCTTGGCTAATGGTGAAAAGTTGATGTTGCATGGATGAAATAGTGGTAAGGAGTTGTGTAAGAAGGGGATCGGGGTATTTTGGTTGAGGTGGAAGGGAAAATGGTGATGGAGTGTAGGTGATATGAGGGGAAGTGAAAGGAATACTATGGGGTGTGAAGGTGGTGGAAGGGACTTGTGATGCCACAAGAGAAGTAGGAATTCTAGTGGAAATTGGGAAAGAGGTAGCCACATAATTAACCTAATGCATATTTTTCTAGACATGTGGATTGGTATAAGTGGATATGGAAGATATGGTTGAAGGGGGAGGAACTTGAGGTCCTCCTTGGCTTACATGAATGTTTGCAAATTGGTTATTAGAAGAAGCATGTTTATTGTAAATCTCAACAATCTTCTTCATCACTTGCAAGCCATCATCACTTTCAATTAAACAATGAAGGTTTTCAATGGTGGGTATGGCAGTGGTGGAAATGTTTTAAAGTGACAAGTCTTGTTGTAAGTGTGAAAAAACTCATGAATATTAATGACCTTTTCTTGAGGGAGAGAGTTGTTTTGGTTGTCAACATTCATTAGATGGAAAGGTGAAGGCACAAAAGTGCTATTGTCAATGCCTAATGCACCATTGTCCATACTAAGATTTGGAGCTCGTGAGATCCCAATGTCCACAATGAAAGTGCTATCGCGAGAGGCCATGAGTCTAGAACTTCTTCTCACTAAATATTATCAATGGGGCACCAAACACTCATACAAGTACCACAAAGGAGGGGTGAATGCAAATGTAAACTAATATAAAAGTTTGAAATGAAAATAAGATAAATGCTGCTAACTATAACTAAAATTTAACTACAGAAAATAGAAAGGTAGAAAAATGCCAAAAAAATGCTGGAGATGTTTAACAAGTGCAGAGGGACTGATTCACCCTAGGTGGCAAATGAGTCCCAGTATGATGTTCTTGTGTGTTTTTCCAAAATTTTAATGTGATTTTAATGTTCTATAGAATGTAATCAAGGATGCAGAATGTAGATTTTTAGTTTTTTTCAATGAGATTCAATGCAAAAATGAAATCTAAATGAAGCTTTCACTAATGCAAGATAAAATGTCCTAGAATACAAAAATAAAACAATGTACTAATTGAATGTTAACGAAAATGTAAAATAGGATTCAATATGTGAAGGAAATAAAAAATGAAAAGTGCTCAAAAGTTGAGTTCACCAAAATGATCCCTTGATTTTTGGATCCTATGGGCTACTCTTGCCCTTCTAGGGTTTTTCACCTAAAAGGAGAGAGATAGGAGAAAAAATACTAATGGTTCACTCAAATTATGTTATGTGCAATGTTTTCTAACCTAAAGGAAGTTAAATAAATGCAATTGACTAGTCTAAAAGAATGAAAATGTATGCAAAAGTGAAATTAAAGTTATGTTTGAAAACACATTGTGATATGCAAACAATGGAGTAAATAAAGAAAATATGTAGAACAAAAAGAAATAAGTTAAATCATAGTGCACCTAGGTGAAGTATGACCAATCTGGACTATTGGGGATGCTAGCTAAAATCATTGATTTTTCACAGTGGGACTCATTTTCCCAGGGTGTTGAATCGGTCCTTCTCCTAGTGAAAAACTGTCGTGAACAAGTTTTTGTCTGTTGGGATCCAAAATATAAAAAAATTAAGATTTCAATCCTAAGGTGGGACTCATTCACCATAGGTGGCAAATCAGTCCTCTCTCAAATTTCTAAAAAATCAAGAGACAACTTTGCAACACTAGATCTAGAAATCACTACTTATCGAGTTGTCGAAGTCAATTCTACAGAAAACCTTCTCCAAGCTTTAAATAGACTTGAGTTGACTTGAAGCACCTAGTTTACTTGTAAACCAATCTTCAACAGCAAAATCCTTGTTAAATATGCATACAAAAGGCTACAAACAAACATACAATAGGGGGAAAACGGTTTAGGGTTAGTGAATAGGGGTTTGCCCTTGTCAAACCCAACTTTTGGTAATCAAACCCTTAATAAAATAATGAAATGAAAAGGAATGATAAACTAACATGAAAATGCTACCAACTTACCAAACCCTTTATGATGCAAGTCTAAAGTAATGTCAATGGCTACTTCAAAGAGCTTGAATAGTGCTTGAAAAGATGATGTAAAATCCTTGAATGAATAGGTGTATAAGTAAACTTGATGAATGGGGGTTGAAATGAGGTGAAAATCACTTATTTATACACAATTGTGCCTTAGTTACCCATTCATAACTCATCACAGGCCGACATCAATTTTTTTTCAATAAAATTTTGATAGGAAATTTTTCAATTTGGGGCCAATGGGGACTCATTCACCACCCATGGTGAATGGGTTCCACCTAGGACCTGAAAATGGGTGTCGAGAAATATGTTGTATTTAATGTTTTTGTCAAGATAATACTTAAAAATACACTTAATTAAGCATATGAGAGAATCAATGGGCCAAATAAAGCATGAGAAAGGGATACATAGCGAAGATGTGCCTAGAAAAAATTGAAAGCTTTTTACAAGACTTTACAACACTTCAAAATAGGACTGTTTATGAATAAAAAGGTGATTTTTAGGTGAATTGTAATTAATAGAGTCTAGAAGAGTGTAGAAATATCTTACAACATTTCACAACACCTTCACAAGAACTTATTATTTGAATTTTAGTACCTAAATAAGCATGTTCAAGCCATGTTGCAACATAAAATCAAATAAAAATAGACAAACACCATGAAACAAGACCTAAACAACCACAAAAATGACAAGGGGCCATTTTTCTGTGGCACAATTAGATTCGTGAAAATTTGCAAGTTTTTGTTTAATGGGGCAACAAACTTATTGCCTTGATCGCTAACATCTCCAATGGATAAATGGTCGGAATCAATGAGGTCTTGCAGAAGATGTTTAAGACACTTGCAAGGTTATGTGTCATGTCCATTTTGTCAATTATAGTGGAAATATGAATTTGATTTAAAGCTTAGTAGTAAAGCTTATTAGGGCTAGGTGTTTTGATGGGAGGCAAGGTAATCATTTGCTATTGTAAGAGTTGGGACATTGTGTTATGAAGGGTGTCAAGTAAAGGTGTGAATTGTCTTTTCAGATCTCTATAACTAAAGGGTACCGAGGTTTTGATAGCAGCTACTTGGTTGTTGAAATTTTGAGTTGCTTGTTAGGGGGGTTTGAATTGCAAGAACCCTTTATTTCATTTTCTAAAAGGTTGGGAATTATTTTAGTTGGTTGGATCGGATCTCTCAATTCAACTAGAAGTGGACCTTGTATCTAGACTACCAACAAAATTTTGATAATCACAAAGGGCAATACACAAGTGTATGAAGGATGTGAAATTCATCATAGTGATCTTGTCTTGAATTTTAGTTTGCAAGTTCTCTATGAACATATTTTGAAGGTGTGGGTTAAGGATCTTGGCATCAATTTGGGAATACATCAATTGATAGTGTGAGATAAAATCAATTAACTTTTCTTCCTCATTTTTCTTGCATTTCATCAAATCAACCAAGGTATTCTTGGGAGTCATATGCACTTGGAAATGGTTTACAAATACATCAACAAGTTCATTGAATGAATGAATTGAATTTTTATTAAAGAAGAAAACCATTCCAAGGCAGTATCTTTCAAGGACCTAGGAAAGAGTTTTTCCAACAATTTATCACCAAGGACAAAGTCACTACATAAGGTGGTGTAGGCATTAACATGGTTAGAAGGATCTCCCTTCTCTCCATATTTCTCAATTCTAGGCACCTCTACTCCTTGTGGCATCAGTGTTCACAATATCTCTAAGGAAAATGGGTTGCTTTTGACATAATATATGGGTGGGCCATTCTAATTTTGGTTTATGGTGGAGATTTTCTTTTGCATGGATGAAACATTTTGGAAAAGTTGTGTTATGAGAGGATCATTAAAAGTGGTATGAGATGGAAGTGAAAGTGTTGATGGAGTGTATGTATTAGTATGACAGGTGAATGGAATGCTTACAGGTGATAATGTGGTAGAAGATAGAACATGTGATGACACATAAGAACTAGGGATCCTAGTAGGAGTACTCAAGGAAGGAATCTTATTACTAACTTTTCGCATTGTTGTTGTGACTTGAGGAGTGGTATAGGTAGGGATTGAGGCTATCATTGAGGGAGAAGGAATTTGAGTTCCTCCTTGGTTTGCAACATTTTTTGTTGGTGTAGGAGCACTAGAGGTTGAAGGAAGATATTTTGTACATATCTCAACTATGTTTTTCATAATTTCAAGGCCATCTTCACTTTCAAGGATGTGATGGATGTTTTCTATGGTAGGAATTGCAGTAGTTGAAATGTTTTCAAGGCTTACTTGATGTTGGGGGTTTACTAAGTCCTCATGGATTTGAATTATTTTCTCTTGCAGGATATTAGTATTTTATGGTTCAATTTGCATGCTACTTGAAGGCAAAGAGTTGCTAAGGGTATTATCCATGCCTAGTGTACTAATGTCAATACTAGGAGTGGAAGCTCTAGATAACCCAAGATCCACAAAGAGTGTTATCTCAGGATCACATGAGTCTCAAATTTCCTCTCACTATTGTACTAGCAATAGGACACCAAACACTCATGCAAAGGCTACTAAATGCAGGGTGAATGCAAATGCAATGTAAGCTAACAAGAATAAATTGCTTGAAACTAAAATTCTAGAAAGAAAAAGAGGAATGCACGAATAGTAAATAGAAAATAAAAAAATGAAGATTAAATGCCAGAAAATGTAGTCTAAACTATGCAAAGGGACTGATTTTCCCAAGGTGGTGAATGAGTCCTAGTACTGATTTTTTCTAAAATTATTTATAATTTTTGAAATTAATTTTATGCTTTTTATATTTTTTGATGCAAATATGTGATGGAAATGCATAATTTTATTGATTTTTAATGAAATTAAGTTCAATAATGAAAGCTAAATGAACTTTTTACTAATGTAAATTAACTAATAAAAAATGCAAGCTAAATCTAGTATGTAAATTCACTCCAAATTATAATTATGATGTTCAAAAGTTAGGTTCACCAAAATGTGGACACCAGAAATGGATGCTTCACTTGTCCACAAAACAGAGATACAAGCAGAGGGATCTGATTTCACAATGTTCACATTTAAGAAAACCTAAGAGATCTCAACCTAATGAAGGATGTGAGATATATGATTGTAAGGAATCCTTGGAGATGATGGAGACAAAAAAGGTGATCACCACCAAGTGTAAACTTGGCAAATACAAAATGTTTGAAAACATAGTGTGATATGCAAAAAGACTTAGAAATGTAAGTAGAATGTAATAGAAAATTATGAAACTAGAAATGTGTACTTGGGAAATTGAAGAAGGTAGGATGGAGCACTAGAATCCTGAAGAATTCACTATTGTTTCCAACTGCAACTCATATGCCAAGTTGGGAAAATTATTCTAGTTTTAGGAAGACTGTGCCAGAACAAGTTTCAGAAAAATTGGTACTCAAATTTGCAAAATTCATGTTTAGGCCTAGGAAGTGGGACTCATTTGACAATAGTGCTGAATTAGTCCACCTCTAGATTTCTATAATTCAAAACAAGAAATTGTAGCCCTTAGTCTACTTTTCTACTCATGATTCAGACACGGGTCTAAAACTATAGAATTTAGCCTATAGATCTTCTCCAAGCTTCTCTTAGGACTTTGACAACTTTGAATTTCTTTGATAACTTTTCCAATATTATCTTATTGGTAAATCTACAACCTAGCCCTACAAATAACATACAAGAAAAGGGAAAAATGTTGTGGGGTTATTGAATAGGGGTTTTCCATGGTAAAACCCCTTGTCGGTAATTAAACCCTTAAAATAGAATGAAATAGAATAGAGAATGATGAATGAACAAAAGACAATACTAAACTCACCAAACCCTTGCAATAAGATGTTGCAAACATGTGAATAATGACTCCAATGGATGTGGACTTGAACTCTAGCTTGATGTTGAATACAATGCTTACAAATCCTACAACACAATTGTAAGCTCTAAAACAACATGATACAAATAATCTTTGACATGATAAATGACACTTGAAAATGTTCTTGATTACTTGATAATTTACCCTTGAAATTCCTTGAATGCTCTTGTGAATGCTCAAATTCTCTTCTAAACTATATGCATGTGTGGATGTGAAAATCTACAAATGGCTAAAACTCTAAACAATACATTAGCATGATTAGTGTTTTAAAAGAAAAAAAACCTTCAACATCCCTACGAAATAATACATCATGCTTCAAAATGAAAACAAATAACAAAATAAATAAAGCATATAAAACATGAAGTAAATCATATCTCATTATGGATTGGTGCTTCTTTTATGTGGAAAGAAGCCCTTTCCCAATCCTTGATAATCCCAAATGATGGAGATGATGAACAAGATTGTAAGTGGTCAAGTTGTATAATATTGTGGAGTTGTGGAGGATTAATACAATAGAGAAAATCTCTATTTATAACCAAGAAGGATAAAAGAATGCAAAACATGGAGGATGTGGGACTAGAGATCCACCAATGAGAAGATTCCACTTGTCACACATGTGAGAGGTTGAGGAATGAGCACATTTTGGTCAATGTGCCAAAGAGGGGGAGATTTGAAATTTGAATTTGATGAAAAGATGAGTTAAATTCTAAGTTTGACTTGTGCAAGAGACATGTAAGAGCTCTTAAATTCTTTGTTGGATGTACATGTCAATTTGGATTTGAATTCAAACTCGAGGGAATATTCCATTTTAATGCCATGTTGATGGAAAATGGAGATTTAATAAATTAATTAAAATCCTTTATTTGTGCAAGTGGGAAAATCTAGAGAATGTGACATGCATTAGATTAGATTTAATCCTGATTTAGTTAGTTTAAAAGAGGATTAAGTGATTTGAGTCATTTGACTTAGATTTAAGGATTAAACTAAATCAAAAGAAGATGAAAGATGATTTTATATTTAATTAAATAAAGATTTGATTTATTTAATCAAAGAGGGTGATGTTAGGATCAAATTAAATAAAGTTTATTTATTTAATTTAAATGGACGACTTTAGAGATTGAATTTAATGAACATGATTTATTTGATGAATGGATGGATATGAATTAGTTAAATGCATGATGATAATTTTGCATGTCTACATTTTTCCCCTCTTTGAAGCAATGTAATTGATGTGTTGGTTCAAAGAATAAACTTGCTACGATCAAAATTCAAAAAATTTCTAATTTTTTTGGATGCCCTAGTAGAAATAATTATATTGGTACATTACCCCCTCGAGAGATCGAGCAAAAAGATTCAATTTGAGGGTTGATCTCACAATAAAGAGGTTCAAGATGGATGTATGGATAGTTATGATGATGATGCAAATGAGATGGTTTTAAGATGCTAATAATAAAAAATATATATTATCCTAAGCAACTTAAAATGAGGATTTAATGCATGTGAAATGGATGACATGGATGATGTGATGATGCCTATATGATTATGCAATGGATGTTGTTATGTTTATGAGATACTTAGACTAACATATCTATATTATGATGGCAATGTGATGTTTTTAAGATGCTTAGAATAACGAATCTATATTATCCTAAACAACTTGGATGATTATGCAATGCATGTGAGATGGATGATGTTATATACTACTATTATGAGATATATGTATACTAATGATTTTTGGATGCAATATGGATGCAAGATGGATCCAAGATGGGTGTGTACGTGATGTTATGTTAGTGCAGAGAGAAGAATGAAGAAGTGAGATGATGACAAGAGGATCCAACAAGTCCATGATCCAAGAAGACTTTATTAGATATGATGATAAGTGATGATGATGTGTTGCTTATCAATGGTTGGGATTTAAAAAGGGCTACTTACCATATGTTTGATTACACACGTAGATATGATGCATCAAGGTATAAAGAACTAGGATGGCATTACACCTAGTGAGATGGACTTTGACTCAACAAATAGATAGGAGTATCCTTGTTCACACTTGACATATGAAAACCTTGCTAGGATGCTTTTTTGAAGTTTCAAACATCTCAGAACAAAACATGGAAAGGTATAACCTATCAATGCAATAGTCAACAAGCTACCCAAAAAAGACTCCATACACACCTAACAAAGCAAGTATTCACAAAGGTTATATTACAAGAACATCCAACAAGCACAGTAGACAAAAAGATAATGATTGTTTCCCCATTCCTTTCTCTCTAAATCATTTTGAGTAGACATCATCGAGAGGTCATTGGAATGAGAACAATAAGATAAATAAAAAGAAAAGATAAAGTACAAAAATAAGCCAATGTTCTTCATACCTTCAGCCAAAGGGATGTGCTTTGATAGGATAAGAATCCAAAGTGATATCTAAAATGATGCCCATTGTCGGAATGATATATCCTAAGAAATGCATTATATAGGATGATGATGGTTTGATAAGTTGTTTGAAAGGATGTTGATATAAGGTTGATTGACATGTTTACAAATGATCAAGAGTTTTATTTTTCATTTAAAGGTTTGTTGGTTAGATTTTGATTTTGTGTTTGAAGTTTGTTTTTGCTGATTGTTATGCTTGTTTCTATTTGTTTCGCCAAAGTATGAAGGTGATGATCAATTTATTATGGATGATATTATTGTGGGTGAAAGTGATATGGGGATGGATGGATTCTTTTTTAGATATTTGGATTTTTTGGATTTTATGATATTTTATGAATGTTTTTTGATTTTAATGTCTCGGCGGAAGATCAAAGATTAGCCTTGCCTAAGTTTAAGCTTAGAGATGACGTAGTTCGGATTCCATGTTTTTGACATTTTCTATTTTTTGACTTGTTTTTAGATTTTTGATATGATTTGAATGTTTTTTGATATCCTTCTTTTCTAATGTTTTTGGATTTTTTGCATGATTTTGATGATTTGGATAAGGATGTGTGTGAGGATATCAGTGATCTGTTTGGGATTTTGTTGAAAACAAAGCTAAGGTTGATTGATTAGATCAATGGATTGATGATGATAATATTGTTGAGGGTACACAATAATGCAATGATAGTGTTAAGAAACACAAGGATTAGGATCGATATCCTAAGATGATGAGGGATTGATTAGATTTGATTGATTAGGATTGGTGATGATAACATTGTTGAGGATACACAACTATGCAAGGATAGTGTTAAGCAACACAAGGACTGGGAAAGATATCCCAAAATGATGATGGATTGATTAGATTTGATCGATCAAGATTTTGAAGCTTGGTTTGAAACAAAAGATGTTTGAATGATTTGTTGCGACGTTATAGTATGCATTAGATGCGACTAATATTGATTGTTTGGAATGATGTTTGATGAATCTTGATAAGGAACATCTTCTCATCAAAATATTCCATGGGCTAGTGATTTGGATTTTGGATCACAAATGTTTGACCAATTTGATTTTATGTTTGCCAATGTTCGAATCACCACATAAGCTGGGGATATAGATCAAGATATATTCTGAAGCAAGATTTTACGTTCAGCCTAGAGTGTCTAGTGATGTATGGAATGCCATGGGTGGATGCTTGGATAGATGTTTGGATGGATGGATATGGATTATCATGCAATAAGATAAGGTGTTCGGATAGAGGATGGTTATTTGGATAATGCTTCATGGCTTAGATAATGTTGGGTAGGATAGGATTAATGAAAATGACTCATGTCAAGATGTTTACTATAAGCAAGCATAAAGTGTGCACCAAACTTTGTCAAGATCAAGATAACTTGGACTATGGATGTAGATATATGTGAATGGATTGGATAAATGGTTCATGTATGAATGGATTTCTTATAGACAAGATGGATGGAATGCTAGATTTATTATGGATGATATGAGATGCTTCTACCTGAACTAGTGCATGTAGATGCTCAATTCTACACATGATGTCTATTTGCTAGGTTTTCATCATGGTACTTGTCCAAGGCACCGCCCATGCGGTTTTCGCTAGAGGACGATTTTTTTCTTTACCATTTTCAAACCTTTTTCTAATTTTTTTTTTTGGATTTTCATTTTTTTTTGGTTTTTCTAAAAGATTTTAAGCTCATGCTGAACCACCTTGTGGTGTTGATGTAGATGCTTCTTTCATCATGTGCCATCGATACCTACTTGAAGAAGTTTTTTTGCCAAGATATGTGCACTTGAATGCAACTTTTGAGATTCCTTATCTGCTTTGTTGATACTGGAGTTAACTATGTCTTTGTGCACACATCGCAATAGAGTTCCTTGTAAATCCTTATGATGAAGGGTTTTTTCCAATACACGGTCAATGTGAGAATTGGATATCATGCATGTACGCATGGATGGAGTGTGTCTAGGGATAAAAGATGGATTGGTTGACAGTTTGGAACCTTTGACTCTCCAAACTTGGGAAGATGAGCAATGATGGGTGGATACAAAAGTGTGGATGTAATTAGGACCAACTACTTGATACAATTTGTACGCCACTTGAGAAGCCTTATTTTTCCTTTGTCAAAATCTTTGTTGGATACTTTTCCCATTTTTATTTTTCCCCATAGTTTCTTTGACTAATGGAGTTTGATAGGGATAATATTTCTTTGTACTTTTTGGTATCCATATGTATTTGATTTGTCCATCATGCTTCTTAACTTCTTTTCCTTTGATGGAATTCTTTAGGCTTTGATTCAAGTCTTTCTTTTGGTGTTGGTCCCAATTCATGGATGGTGTGATGGGTGGATGAAGATTCATGATGTGGATGGTTGTAGTATTGGAATAAATTTCATCATAAGGATTCTTTTTGTTTCCTTTGTTGAAATTTTCTTGAGACAAAGTTTCCCCTAGTATTGTGGAAGTAACCTTCATGCTTTGATTTCACCTATTTTGAGATGTCTTGTTCAATAAGCATGCTCTGATAAATGACCACTATAGATGATGTTGTTTCAATTTGCTGCTGTGCTAACTCCAAAATGTCCTTTTCTCTTTGACTTGTTTCCTTGAGTGGATAATTCTAGATATATTCATATATGATGTCCCTACTTTAAATTTGGGATATATCTGATCTTGATGTTGACAACTTAGTTTGATTGTAGGAGTCAATAACTCATTCTTCTTGTGTAATAATGTAAGGAGTAAAGGAATCATGTTCTGTATGAAGATCATCTATGTGTCCATTCACATAAAGCATCTCATGCGTATATGGAGGAGTATGTGCTATGTGGATATGATCATCTTGTATAGATAGGAGAGTATCCATTAGATCATTGTAATATCTTGGAGATACAAATTCTTGATCTTGAATGATTTTGGAATTACTTTCGACATGATTTGGATCAAGTTCTTGACATCAGCCAATTTCAAAGGATGGATTACTTACAAAGGGTTCTTGGATGTCTCCATGAGGCAAGGGAAGTGACTCAATATCCTCTTGATCTTTGAGTGAATTAGGATCAAGTGTTGAGTTGAGGATTCTTTTAATATTAGCAATCATGAGGTCGAAGGATGTCAATATGTCTTGGAAAGGACCATTGCTATACTTTGGTGAGAGATGTTGATTATGCTTTAGAATAAATGTTTGAGATATGTCCTCTAACTCATTAGGTGATGTAGAGAAATTTTCAACATGATCATTGGTCAATGGATCATTGATTATAGGACCAAATAATGTTAACACTCCTTGAAAGAGATCATTAAAAAGTGGATATTGATGTATGGTGAGTTGATCATCAGATGAGGTAAAAACATCTTCAACGTGCTCATTAATGAAGAGATCTTGAACATTGATTTCAACAATTGTGGTGGAGAGATTGTCAATGTCTTCAACCATAGGGTCAAATGATGTTGACATTTCTTGAATTGGATCATTGTTGGGTGGATTTTGATCATGATTGAAAAGTGAATCTTTATGTATGTTAATTTGATCATTGGATGAGGTAGAAACATCTTCATCAATGGATAGATCTTGATCTTTGTTTTTAAAAATTGTGGTGGAGATATTGTCAATGCTATCATTGTCCCCAATAGTGATTATCTTTTAATCAATAAGGTCATGGATTAGATTTTTTAGTCGAATACAATCTGATGTTGCATGTCCCTTTGTTTTTTGGAATCCACAAAAGTACTTCTCATTATTCCCTAGTGGTTTAACTAAGGGCTCTTGATAATCCTCATAAATATGTAGTTTAATGAGATTTTCTTATGCCAACTGTTGCATGATCAATTTGATGGGTCCCCTAAGTGGTGTGCATTTTCATTTGTTACCTTGTGAGATTTGACCTTCTACTGATTGATTTTGGAGATGTGGTGATTGGGTTTTTTCTTGATGTTGTTAATCTTGGTATCCAACTTCTTGACATTAGAGATCCTTTTCTTGACGTGGTTGTGGCCACAACTTACTGCTTTGATGACATGGTTCAATAAATGGTAGAGTACATTGTTTTGGAGTAAAACTGTCTCTTGTTTCAAGGCTTTAGTTATTTTGTCAAGTGAAGCAATTTGGTCTAGATAAACTTGGTCTTGATTTTGATCTTGGCACCCTTGATATAGTTGAGTTGGCTTTTGTTCAATCAGATTTGGAATGTGCACTTGTGCTGTTTGCATGGGATCATGGACAAATTGATTTTGGACAATGTTATGATTTGGGATGATGTTTAGATTTGGCATGATAGGTTGGAATTGAACATTTTGTTGTGTTTGGGAATCATATTGACTTGATTTAGGTAACTTTTATTTTCCATGGTGTTACCTTGACTTGGATCAATACATGGAGTCATTATCATCATGTTTCAACTTTGAACAAAATTTGTATGTTTTGCGAGCATATCTATCCCAAAGTTTGTCAAGTGTGGATTTGAAATGTTCATGTTTGAAAATTTTGTACTTGGGATACATGGATTTGGTGGAATGATGTTGTTCATTTGAAGACTCATGCATTGATTGTTCGATTGAGATATTTTTAGGTTTGGACTTTGATTTAAATCTATCACAGGGAAAGGTGTTCCAAACTTCAGATCAGGCATACTCACATTTGTTGTACCATTGAGTTTTGTAGGAGATAATGATCCCATGTATTGATTGTATAAATGTGAGTGTTGATAATCAATTGGCATTGTAAGGCTTTAATAGTTTGGTCGGTTTAGACCACTCATAATGTATGGATCAAGTTTAGATTCCATGTTCTTATTGTGTTTTGACCTTGTTGCAAAAGTGACCTCTAAGGTGTTTAGGACCAATGATAAGATGTAGGATGAAAGGGGTGAATGATATGGGCTTCGAACGTTTAGGAACTTTGGATCAATGCCAGACTTAGGGTTTGATTTTGATTGGTTTGAATGGATAATGAACTTGTAAACCCTAAGATGTTAGATGCAATATTTAGGATAAAAATTGTTCAAAGAAGTGATAATTTAACTATGTGAGGAAGGATTCATCAACACACACCTAACTAAACAAATGATTTTGATTTGGTTTAATGATGTACCCAAGTCTAGATGATGATGTTTCCAAAGCTCTAAATTTGTTTGTGGGATGGAGATGATAAATGTGTGGGATGGATGAAGTGTTTTATTTTATCCTAAATGAACCTAAGAAGGACCTTTTTTTTATGAGACCAAGATAGTGAAGAACATGCTTTACCCTATGAGTAGTTCAAACCAAAAGACCAATCTTTTTGCTTGGAAGATCATAAGACAAAAGATCAAGCACTCATGTGGGGTTCAATTGATTTAATCTTTTCTTAGTGACTTCTTTTTACCACAAACAATTCTTGATTAATTTTTCAAACTGAATGTCTAATGTCCTAACTTCTTATCATCCCACAAAGTGTGTTATGTGGAAATCAAGGAATTTAAAGAAAAATTTCCCTATTGTTGACTTTAGTAAGAAAGTTGAGATATAATCCAAGTGTTTAGAAACCTCTAAGGATAAAATCCCAAGGGAAAGCAATAACACATGAATTTGGTCAATTGTATTTGCCTCCTAAAGGGTTTGAAATTTTGATGATGATGTTAAATGTTTGTTTGCAAATATTTCGAACAAGCAAATAATTTTGTAACCAAGAACAAGCACAACCTTATGGATATGAAAGACTATATTTGTTGAGTCCCCACTTGGACAAGTCCAGCTATGCTTATCTTTAGTGAATGGTTAGATGTTTGACCCCATTGCCTCCCCTCCACAACACTCACTTATACGGGGCAACCAAGCATCAACACCCATGAAA
>VDFB02195865.1:0-22599 GCA_007258455.2 Sequoia sempervirens | reverse complement strand
ATGTGAAACGCCATCGTGAGATGCTCCTCCATCGTAAAAAGCTCCAATCTGAGTCTCTGCTTCAGGTTCTGTTCAATAAAACTAACTTTGACTGACAAAATATTGACAAAAACTCCATGCTTGATATTGCCCAAAACTGTATTTTACATTATTTTAGCAAGGTTAAGACTAATTTATGCAAAATGCCTTTATGAAGCAAAAAATTTGGTTTGGGTACAACACCCTCAAACATCATTTGAGCCCCACTTCAAAACTGAAAGCACAGAGGGTAAAATGCACCTAGACTTGGAAGGAGTTTGAAATTATCCTAAGGCGTGGAAAACTAGAAGCTTAGACCCCTATTTGCGCCTTAGCTTGGAGTGCATGAAATTTTGTCTAAGGCGTGAAAAACTCAAAGAGTGAAGTATCAAATGCGCCTTAAAGAGTGAAGCATCATATGCACCTTAACAAGAGGGAGAACACTTGAAAGATTTTCTAAATGTTGAAAGCTAGAAGTTGGGAGTCATTAATGCGCCTTGAAGAAGGAGTTATAATATGCAAAGTTACCTTGGATATTTCGTTTAATGACTTCATCTTGCTCAAAAATGAAGGATGAATGGCAAATTGAAAATTACGCCAACTCAGAGGAATTGAATAAAACCTTGGATAAAATTATTTTCCTAAGTTGAGATTTTAAAAAATTAAAATGAACCCGTTCGTCAGTAGACACATGAATTTCACATTTTCTGAAGGAAAACTTTTCTGGGTATTGAATTTTTGCAACAAGGAAATGATTTCAAAGCTTTCCACACTCCACTGGAAATTTTGAGATGAGGATTTTTGATGGACGCCAGGTGAATGGAATTTTCTAGGCAGAAGATTAAAAAGTTTCTAAGTCTGAGAAACAAATGTTCAAGACAGATGCTTGGGTAATTTGTGATGAAATTTCTAAGGGGAAAATCTGGCCAAGGCACGAGAAATTTGAAGATGAAGTGAAATTTGAGAAAAACGATGAACTCTAATGGGTCTAAAGATCACTCGGACCTAGGCAGTCATAATATGGATGTCAGGTAAGTTAGGTGATTTTATATTATAAAGTGTTCTGATGCTCTTCTTTTTTTTATTGGTTTTGCAGGATGCACACCGGGGCCAGAGCACGATGAATTGAAGTGATAAAATCATGAAGGAAGATGTTGGGAGAAATGGCTAAGTGTTGGAGTTTCTCCTTGAAGACTCAAACATGCACTCAACTCAGAGAAAAGGATGACAAGAAAATATTTCTAAGTCCAGGATAAAAGAAAAGATGAAGACCCAAGTGTTGAAAATCATCATCAAGCGGAAGAATGAGGTTGTCGCCTTGAAGTTAGATCGAGAACGTGCCTGTAGTTGAATTTATTTGATCAAGTCTACAGTCAAGAAAAAGAACAGTGTGAACGCGTCTCTGGATTGCAATCTTCTAGAAGATGGTGGCCATTAATGGCTCATTTATTACCCCACTCCTCTTGGTGGCGGTTTTTAGGGAAAATCTTGTTTAGGGCTGAGGTGGCACGATCTGGGCCATCTAGTCAATTGTAATCTGAGCCGTCCGTTGGACTTGGCCATCTATAAAAGGGGGAGTCCCCCTCATTTGTATCTCATTAGAAGTAGAAGTTAGACAGTAGAGGTTAGAATAGAGAGACAACTAGGTGATAGCTTAGAGTAACTTAGTATAAATTGATAGTGTAGTTGAAGAAGAAGGAAAGTTTTCCTTTGAAAACTTTTTGCAAGAGATTGTTGTGTAAACTTTCATAATAAAAGATCTTTTCATTGATGGTGAAATTCGCCTTTGTTATGGATAGCTAGTTTAGGTTTCTTTCCATCCCTTCTACTTCAAGTAGCCGTGAGAGTAGCGAATTCTTTTCATGCAAAGTAAATGTTTGGGAATTGTGGAATGTGGTCTTCAATTTGAGCAAACTGCCTATCCATACCACTTTAGTGGCTCAGCCGATGGTGAGCGCCCGGGCTTTATGCGGTCAACTGAACATCGCGACTTAACTTCCTTTGTGATTCACACGCTGGTATGTGGCCGCTAGACGTGTCTTCGCTGAATTATGATCTCAAATGGACCTTGAGCTACTCCTCCAAGATTGCACCGTTCGGTGGAGGCTGCCCAAGCGAGGCAAAGAAGAGCTTGGTTGAAGCTAGGAGAATTGATCGCCATGTCCCAATGCCTCTTTAGAGTTAATTAGGAGTTTCTTTAACCCCGCACTCATTTCAATTCAAGACTTTTTTGGTTAGAATAGGAACCCATGCTTCATTGATAACTGGTTTAATTGTGAAAACCTCTTTCCTCCGGGCCGCTGAACAATCTGCAAGTCCCTTTGAAATACTTCCGCCAGCAACTACATTGAACCAACTGAGCATATTCGCACTGAAAGAACCTTGAAGTTGAACGCATGAACTTTCTTGCAATCTTAGCATGCGGAATACTTTGATCAAGAGACAATAGGGTAGCCGTTGGCGACTTTATTCTGCATTGGTGCAGTCACGAAAAACACATCAACAAGTTGATGAAAAGTTTCTAAGTATTGAAAGCTAGAAGTAGGCCTTGTGAAATGCGCCTTAACTTGAAGGAGAAGTTAGAAAAATGTCTAAGTGTCACAAATTGAAAGTTCAATGTGCTAAATGCGCCCACCAAGTTGAAGAAGATAAGTTAAAAGTTTCTAAGTGTTGGCAACTGGAAGTACAGACCCTCAAATGCGCCCTAGTAGAGGAGGTTGAGTTGAAGATTTTTCTAAGGAGAAATGGAAGCTGAGGTAAAATGCGCCCAAGGAAGAAATGACCTGAGAAAAAGTTTCGAAGTATGAAAACTTCCTGCTAGACCCTTTGAATGCGCCCAACTTGCATGATGGCACCAAAAAATTTCTAAGCCATGGAAATTGGAAACTCACCATGCTAAATGCGCCCTAGCCTTGACTGGAGGTTGCAAAATATTCCAAGTCTTTTAAATTTGAAGAAAACTCCTTTGAATGCGCCCAAATGAAGACATGTGAAGACATGATGTGTGCATGAAGACAAAACTATATGCAAGCAAAAGAGGAAAAAGACAAAACGTATGCATGCAAAGGCATAAGGTTCTAAGGCGTACATGCAAAAAGGAATCTAGGACTTCCAAGATGGAGGGAATTTACTAAGGCATGGAAATTTGAAGTGCACCCCTCTATGTGCGCCCTTGACTCATGAAGGCTTAAATATTTTAAGTGTCTAAATTTGAAGCACATCCCTCCAAGTGCGCTTTAACTTGTGAAGAGCTTTGGAAACGTCCAAGTATGGAGAATGTGGAGTGGGCCCCCCTTAGGCGTCTTGAATGGTGTAAGAATTGGAAAATATTCCAAGGAGTCCAAACTTAAAGCATGAAGGCTTAAATGCGCCTAGACTAAGAGGAAGGACATGTTGAAATTATTTTGAGCTAGGTGGTGAAAAATAAAAGTTGGACCCTTGATGGCGCTTAGACTGAAGACATGAAATGTGATAATATTTTCTAAGTGTTAATATTTAAATTCCCTCCTCTAGAGGAAAATGCGCCTGAGTCTGATGGGGGATGATGAAATTTGTTAAGGCATGAATAGGTTGGCGAGAGGAAGTCAGAGGATGCCAGCTTCACGAGGTTGATGAGAATTTTCAAAGTTGAGCAAGAAAATAAACCCAGAGATGAAGAATGGAAATAAATTTGAAGGAAATGTTTTTCTAAGGTTTAAAATTTCAATAAATAAAAATAAAAATTAAATGAACCCCTTCGTTTGTAGAGCCATGGATTCAACGCTTTCTGAAGGGAATTTTCTTCTGGGTATTGGATGTCTGCGATGAGGAATGGATTTTAAAGTCTTCCACAGCTCGCCAAGGCTTTTGAGATGGAAATTTTGATCGGCACTTGGATTGATGAATTTCCTAAGGAAAATTTGAGAAATTTTCTAAGGCAAAAAAAAAGAAATATTTGTGAAGATAAAATGCCTCGAATGATGAATTTGAAGTTGATTGCCTAGGTGAAATTGATCGAATTCTTCGTGGAAATAATTTTCTCGAGTCAGAGATGAATAAAATCAAGGTTGCCAACGCCTCAACCAAAAAAGTGAATTTCTTGAAGAAGATTTTAAAGGTGCATCTCTTAAATACGCCCTTGAGGAAGATGAAATTTGTCTAAGGCATTGAAATATGATGCACAGGAGTCATGTCCCCCAACCTACAGATGTTGAAAAATCGTGAAGAAAGCAAAGTTGGCTAGAGAAAAACGATGAACCCTTGGAAGTTAAAGCATGAAAATCAGGTAAGTAAGGTGAGTTTATATCATGAAGTGTTTTGACGCTCTTCTTTTTGTCTATTTTTGCTGAATGAACGCCAGGACCAGAGCACGATGACTTGAAGTGATGAAGCAAGATGATATTACAACCTTCGAAGGGAGATAAAGTTATGAGTTTCGAGCTCTTCCACGAGATCTCGGTTGCACCCAAAACATGAAGGAAGAAAAGTTCCAAGAAAAGTGTTAATGGAGTTTCTCCTCAAAGACCCAATGTGCACCCAACGCAGTCAGGCGGGTGGCGAGGAAGAAATGATCAAGTCCAAGATAGGAAAAGATGAAGGCCCAAAGGTTAGGAATGATCCTCAAGAACTTCAAAGTCGAAGAACAACATCAAGGAGGAAAATCATCGTCGGGCAGGAGAAAGAAGTTTCAGATCGAGAACGTGCCTGCCATACTATTCCAAGAAGTTGAAGCAGTGTGAACAAGTCATGCACGGGAATCTTCTGGAAGATGATGGACATTAATGGCTCATTTATTGCCCCACTCCTCTTTGTGGCGATTTTTAGGGTGAATCTTGTTTAGGGTTGAGGTGGCACGATCTGGGCCATCCAGCCGATTGTAATCTAAGTCGTCCGTTGGACTTGGCCAGCTATATAAAGGGGCATCCCCCCTCATTTGTACCTTCATGAGACATTAAAGTTAGATAGTAAACATAGAGTAGAGGGATAACTTAGAAGTAGCTTAGTATAGATTAATAGTGTAGTTGAAGAAGGAAAGTTTTCCTTTGAAAACTTTTGCAAGAGATTGTTGTGTAAAACTTTCATAATAAAAGATCTTTTCATTGATGGTGAAATTCGCCTTTGTTATGGATAGCTAGCAAGGTTTCTTCATCCCTTCTACTTCAAGTAGCGTAGAGTAGCGTAATTTCATTTTCAAGCAAGTAGTTGTTAGCTGTGGAATGTGTGGATCTACAAGTTTTTATCCATAACACTAGTGGGCTCACCGACGGTGTGTTCGCCTTTGTGTGGTCAATCGAAACGCTATGGGGCCTAACTTCAATCACAATGATGGTAGCGCTGTGATGGTATCTTCATGTCAAGTGGTGGTTTGAACATCTTTAGTCATCTCCCTTTGAAGATTGCACTCATTGGAAGCCGTCCGATGCGAAAAGGTGCTAAGTCCGTTGAAGTTTGCTGAAGTTGAGCTCCATATCCCGCGACTTAGAATAGATTTAGACTCTCTAAAGCTTGCAACCACTTTACATTCAAGTTTCTCTCGGTTAGAATAGGAAACCCGTGCTTCAATGATAAATCTGTCGAATTGTGAAAACCCCTTCCTCTGCTGTTGAACAATTTCGTAAGTCCCCTTGAAATACCAGCAAATCACATTGAGCCAACTGAGACTATTCGCATTGAAGGAACCTTGGAGTTGAACGCACGAACTCTCTCGCAATCTTAGCGTGCTGGATACTTTGATCAAGATAGAATAGGGTAGCCGTTGGCGACTTTATTCTGTGTTGGTGCGGTCATGAAAAAACACATCAACAGGGTCATAATGCTACCTACTCGTGTGATAAGAAAAGTGGAAGAACTGAAGCTCGTTTTCAGCTTCCCTGGTTACCTGAAGTGAAGGACACACCTCATCTGAATTCCCCATGATAATCGGGAAGTCAATTCCTCCCTTCTTCTTTCTCTTCTGAATTTTATCGTAGGCAATGAGTTGCCTAGATATCTCTAACATCAAAATTCTATTTGTTGGGTACTTAGGCAATCTATATGGGTATGAAGAAAACCCTTGCAACCTAATATAAGTAAACTTTGGAAAATGAATAAACTAGCACCCATACCTTTCTATTAATTCTTGAGCTTCTCTCGAGATCCTGTGATGAGTTCTCTGCTAAAGTGATCTCATTATATGCATGGTGAAGGCATCATTGACTCGCTTGTAATGGGAGGTGCTCATCAGGTGCAGCTGTGGACAAGCCTCATGGATTTTGAATTGCTAAGAGCCGCATCTGATTGGCTCCTTGTATGAAATTCCCCTATATTTCGTCATACGAGCCAACATGTATACCAGGTATGAGCCCATGTAAAAAGTCTTCGTTCTCCTCAAACTCCGGAGCTGCTCATGCAAATTGTCACTAATCATCACCGTCCAGTTGATATGTTCTTTCCCTTGCAGCACGAGATTGATATAGTAGAACATCAAGGCTCAAAGATAAATGCTTGAGGGCAGCCTCCAACTCTGCTGAGCATCATGATCAGGTCACAATACTCTTGCTTCAAATCATTCGATATTATCTGCTTCGGCAACTTCGTGCGAGAGGGCTTGGGCTTGTTCATCCAGCAAGCGTTGATCATGTCAACACACCTCTCGAATGTTGAAGCATACATTCGCTTAGCACGCTCTCATCTTATAAATCATCCTCTCGTGTGATGGGATTCCAAATGCTTTGCCGATAGCTACAGGAGTGAGGTTGGCGAACAATCTACCATCAACCGAGACAATAGACCTGTGATCAGGGTCGTAGCAGTTGGCACACTCCATCATCGGCTCAGAACACTGAATTGCTGGCAGAAAACCAACAGCTGCATATAGTCCACTCCGAACAATATTGTGTGAAGTGATCGAAGGACGATGGCTTCCAACTCCCATCATCCGACTTTTAAAAGCCTCCATGTTGAAAGAACCCAAATTTGTGTCAGCCAGCTTGCCCAACTTCGAAGTGAATTTTGACTCCGGCAGGAAAGGCTTGCTCAGCGTCTTGATAATAGCCTGCCTGGATGCAACATTACTATTTCTGCTAGTTTCTCTTACTTCAGCCATCCTCAACTTCTCCTGCAGTAACCTCAACTTTCAACACTTAGAAAGTTTTCTGAGTTGGCTTCAACAACTTCAGCACTTGGAGAAAATCGGTCAACCTCACTTTCAACAACTTCTCAGCACTTAGACTCTTTTCAAACTTGCCTTCTTCAAAGTTTCAGCTTCAACTCGAATTTCTTCACCAGATTTTATTTTGCACTGCAGTCTCCACTCCAGAGCTCAAGTCGTACTTCTTAGCTAATGGAGAAAAATGAAACAAAGTTCAACTCATATAGCTAATTCGAATTCTAGAAGGAGCTAAGTTTAGCCAGTTCATTAAATTTCCACTACTTCACAGCAGGAATTCGAATTTCCCTCTTCTAGCAATTGCCACACTTGTCATTTAGCGTATGGAATCTTGACCTTCTAGAATTTCAAAAGATTCACTTCACTGTACTTAGCATTTTAAATCATTTTTTTCTAACTTCAACTACATCCTTTAAAAAATTCACTTCACCGGCTGGAGCTCTGACACTTAATTTTATTCATCTCTCGCCTAGAAAATTGATCTCACGAAGAATTCAATCAAATTCACCTAGGCAATCAACTTCAAATTCGTTGTCCGAGGCATTTTATTTCAACAACACATTTTATTCCTTCTGCCTTAGAAAATTTTAAATTTTCCCCTTAGGAAATTTCATTATTTAAGTGCCCATTAAAATTTTCATCTTGAAATCCTCGGCGAGTTGTGGAAGACTTTAAAATCAATTCTTCTTCTCAGACGTCCGATACCCAGGAGAAAATTCCCTTCAGAAAACGTCGAATCCATGGGTCTACAAATGAAGGGGTACATTTAATTTTTGAATTTTTTAACCTTAGAAAAAATATTTTTCATCAAATTTATTCCAATTTTTCATCTCTGGGCGTATTTTCTTGCCTGGCTTCGAAAATTTTCATCATCCTTGTGAAGCTAGCGCCTTCTGACATATCCACTGCCAATTTTGTTCATGCCTTAGTGAATTTTACCATCTTCTTCAACTTGGGCGTATTTTCCTCTAGGGTGAAATTAAATATTAACACTTAGGAAAAATATTCAATCAATATCATCAGTATTAGGCATCTAGGAGGAAATTGCCTTAGAAAATTTTCTTTCCATTCATCTTCAGTTATGGCGCATTTTGCCTGTGGTGAGGAATTTTCATCAACACTTAGCACATTTTACCCTTTAGAAGGCCACCATCTCCAACATATTTGGGGCGCATTTCACATGTCAAGAAGGAATTAACTTTCATGCCTTAGTCATTTTTTTATTCATCTCACCTTGCACCTTGGCACATATAGCATGTTGAGAGGGAATAACTTCAACGCCTTAGACTTCTTCATCACTTAACATCTTTTATTCTATCTTGGACTTGGCGCATTCAAATGGTGGTGAAGAATTTCCCTTCATGCACAACGCCTTGGTAACCTTTTATTTGTCTTCACCTTGCACTTGAGATGGGCGCATTTCACACATGGTGAAGGAATTATTTCCAACGCCTTTGACCTCTTTGACTTCTTCAAGCATGGGCACATTTTGGACCCCAAGGAGGATTTAAAAACTTGTCTTTTCCTAGCTTGCTTGGGCGCATTTTGATAGTGGAGGAGGATGAACTTCATGCCTTAGAAACTTTTTAACACCTCCACTTTGCATGGGCGCATTTAGGGGTAGGAGGCGGACTTAACTTCTTGACTTTGAATTTTTTTAACACCATCTTTGAAGAGGGTGCATTTGGAGGGGGGAGGTGGATTAACTTTGAACGCCTTAAGACCTTTTCATCATCTTTCCTAGCATGGGCGCATTTGGAGACATGAGGTGGACTTAAGTCCTTGACTTAGAAATTTTTTTAACATCTTGACTTTGCATGGGCGCATTTAGGGGGGCGAGGTGGATTTAACAATGCCTTAGAAATTTTTTTAGCTTCCATCACCTTGAGGGCACATTTAGCATGTGGAGGACATATCTTCATCACTTAGAATTTTTTCCTATCTCATGCTGGATGAGGGCGCATTTTCAGGGTGGAGGTGGACTTATCTCCAACACTTAGAAATTTTATCAACTATCTGCCAGTCATCTTGGGTGCATTGAGGGGGTCAAGCAGGATTTGAGTGCAAACTTAGAAAATTTCATCAACCTGGCTTGAAGATGGGCACATTTTGCATGTGAAGGAGGATTTTTCCAGACTTAGGCGTTTTTTCCTCATTCCTTCTGCCAGCTCAATACTTACTATAAATAGTAAGTTCCAAGTTTTCTCTCTTTTGAAGATCGGATTGATTTGAAATTTTAACCACAGGATCCCCATGACCTAGTTAACCTGTTCATACTGCCATCTCAAGTTGACTTGCTATTTATAGCATGCTTCTAAAGGTGGTTTACTATTTATAGCAATTGCCTTATTTCATGACGTCCACAACTCCGTTTGACTTGAAATTTGAATGCTGTGACCCTCATCGGTAGACTTGCCCGTTTCTGGAACGCCTTACTATAAATAGTAAGTGCTCCGATTGCCTTCAAATTTTACCGGTGGATAGCTTGAAAGATGTTGATCGTAGTGGGATACACGGTTTTTGAAAATTCTGACATTTTACTCCTCATTTTAGGTCCTGAAGCTGGAAACCCTAATCTGACTTGCATGCCCATCAAATGACCTCCGTTTGACCTCTTTTCTGTTGCACTTCGCCTTGTTTGTGATCTTGATGCACTAGGCAGCTGCCGGAATGGACCTGCTAAATATAGTAAGTCTCTGAAAACTGATCATCTCGCCTTGCATGTCACATCACTGCGTAGCTCTTGAAAAACCCACAAGGAATCTCTTGACATGCGCTGAAAAGCTCTACATGCAAACCCTAAAAATAGCCTTCGAAGACGGCTCCTGAAAAAGTCCTGATCCCAGTTTGCATGTTACACCATTGTGAAGCCCTCAAAAAACCCACAAAGAATGTTCAGACATGCAAATAAAATTTCAACATACAAACCCTAAAAATAGCCTCTGAAGGCTGAATTCTGAAAGTCATCGTCTCATTTTGCATGTTATATCAACACGTAGGTTTCAGCAAACTCAGAAAGAATCTCCAGACATGCATTGAAGAACCTTGCATATAAACCCTAAAATCTGCTCCTGAAGTTGAACTTGTTAAAAATAGATAGTTGTTCGTTTTCGGCTCAAAATTTGCAGACGAGTAGCTTGATGTGTCCTGGATGCAGTGTAATGATCAAAACTTCAAAAGTGCTGAAAGAACGCCCCAAATTTGGTACTTACTAAAAATAGTAAGTTGCTAGAATTTGACAAAACTTAGCTAAGAACCTGTTGGAAGTATACTGACTGCAATGTGAAGCTCAGATTTCAACTTATTCACTTCATTTGACTTCAAATTGACCAGAAAGTACAAACCCTAATTCTACAGACTTGGCCAAAATTTCACATTCAAGCTCACGGACGGGCACATCCCCGGAAAGCGGATAGCAGAAAGAAACAGAAAGAGAGAGAGAGACAAAACCAAAGCCAAAAGACTAGAATGGAGCAAAAATTAGGGGGTCCCCATTTTGAATGGGGCGATGTGTGAAAAGGTCACAACAGGTCCGGGGGCAACGCCCCTATCGCGCTCCCTGTCGTGGTACAAGGCGGGTTTGAGGAGCAACGCCCCCGCCGCCAGCACCAATTTAAGGCTTCCGAAACCATACAAATCTCCATGGTGCACCTCATTTTCATGATTTTTTGAGTGGCAAAAAATAATGCTGAAAAAGCCAAAATTAAGACCTTGAAAACCACACAAACCGCAAAAAATGAATCAAAATTTCCTTTATTCCGCCTGTAGGTTTCTTTTTGCTAAGAGGTCGAATTTTTTTTAAAAACTCTCCGAGTTTTTTTGAAAAACTCTCCAAAAAATCGGTGGGTTTTTTAGAAAAAACTACGAGTTTTTCTAGGTGAGTATTTGCACCAAAAACTCGTTTTGAAAAAAAAACTCGCTAGTTTTTGGCGAGTCTGCCATTTATGGTCCCAAAGAAATCAGAAAATTCTAATCCAAAAATGAAATTTGCAGCATCATTGGATAGAGATACCTACAATGATTTGAGGAAGAGAAAGCTTTGCTTTTGGTGCAAAGGACCTTACGATGATAAGCACGAATGCCCTTTGAGACCCAAGGGTAAAGCAAAGCAAATGGAATGGTTTTATGAAGGAGAAGACTTGACTGATTGGGATGACCAGCAAGCTGCTTATGATGATGAAGAGGTTGAAAACTCAGAAAAAGAAGAGGTAAATGAGGAGGAGCAGCAAATAAAAGATGCCTACATCACTAACATGCAAAAAGAAGGGTCATTTAGGATGAGGGGTATCTTAGTAGGTCAAAAGGTGATCTCTCTATTGGATACAGAGGCTACTCATAACTTTATAGATTTACATTTTGTGGAGAGACGTGGTATTCAGATGCAGGAATTTGAAGGAATTAGGGTAAAGGTTGCTGATGGCTACACATTGAAGTGTGAAAGAATGGTTTTGGATCTGCCTATGCGTCTCAACAATTTTGAGTTTAAGGCTGATTTCTTTGTTGTGAACATGGGGGATACCGATGTTGTGCTTGGTATGTGTTGGCTACATGCTATTGGGGAGTTTACTCTCAATCTTAGGGACATGGAGATGAAATTTCAGATTGATGGTAAAACTCACGTACTCAAAGCCATTAAGGACAACAACCTGAAGGTAATTTCTTACAGGAGGATGGAGAGATTAGTTCGTCATGATATGGTAGATTGGGCAGCAAAGTTTGTGGTGATGCCTACACATGATGAACAGCAAAAACCTTCATACCATCCGGACATACAGGAACTCAGGATGAAACACTCCAAAGTGTTTAGTGACATACCTCCTGGTAGGCCACCAGATAGGGGTATTGAGCATGTCATTGAGTTAGAGGAGGGCGCTAAGCCCGTTATGATCACCACCTACCGTCATCCCAAGAGATTGAAGGATGAGATAGAAAAAACAATTAAGGAGTTATTGGCTATGGGGCACATACGGCCTCACAAGTCTCCCTTTGCATCTTCGGTGGTATTGGTAAAAAAGAAAGATGGTTCTCTACGTATGTGTATTGACTACCGCTAGTTGAACAAGAGAACAATTAAAAACAGGTATCCGATCCTACACATAGATGAGCTGATTGATGAGCTCCATGGCGCATGTTTCTTTTCGAAGATTGACTTGAGGTCCTGTTGTGACCTTTTCACACATCGCCCCATTGCAAATGGGGACCCCCTAATTTTTGTTCTGTTCAAGTCTTTTGGCTTGGTTTTTGGTTTTTTTTGCTGTCATCTCTTTTTTGTTCCATATGTCTTTCCGGGGATGTGCCCGCTTGAATTGAAATTTTGGCTAAGTCTGAGAATTAGGGTTTTGAATCTTCCAGCCAGTTTGAAGTCAAATGGAGTGAATAAGTTGAAATCTGAGTTTGGAAATACAGTCAGCATGCAAAGTTTCATCGAATTCCGACAACTTACTATTTTTAGTAAGTGTTCGATTCAAGGCATTCTCTCAGCACTTTTGAAGTTCCGATCATTACACTGCATCCAGAGCACGTCAAGCTGCTTGTTTGCAAGTTTTGAGCTGAAACTGACAACTTTCTATTTTTAGCAAGTTCACCTTCAGGAGCTGATTTTGGGGTTTACATGCAAAGCTTTTCAATGCATGTCTGAAGAATATTTCTGGGGTTTTTGAGACCTACGTGATGATATAGCATGCAAAATGAGATGATGACTTTCTATGACTCAAGGCTTCAGAGGCTATTTTTAGGGTTTGCATACAAGATTTCTCAGCGCATGTCTGTATAATCTTTCTGGGTTTTCTGGGAGCTTTGCAATGAGGTAACATGCAAGCAGAGCTGATCACTTTTTTGGGACTTGCTATTTTTAGCCAGTGCTTGCATGTTGATCATTTTTTTGGGTTTTTTGAGATCTCTCGGGTAGTGTGACATGCAAACTCATCTGGCAGTTGATTGGTCACTTTTTTAGTCACTTACTATTTTTAGCAGGATCATTTCGGCAGCTGCCCAGCACCTCAATATCGCGAACAGAGCAAAGTGCAACAGAAATGGGGTCAAACGTAGATCATTTGATCAACATGCAAGACAGATTAGGGTTTCCAGCTTCGGGACCCAAAATGAGGGGTCAAACTCCAGAATTTCCGAAAACCGGTGTATCCCACTATGATCGGTATCTTTCAAGGATTCCACTGGTGAAATTTGAAGGCAATCCGAGCACTTACTATTTATAGTAAGGCACTCCAGAAACAGGCTATAAATAGTAAGTTAGTGGCAGGCACCAGTGTGAACAGGCAAGTTAACCCATGAGGATCACACTAGTCGGATTTCAAGTTAAAAGGAGTTGTGGAAGTCTCAAAATTAGGCAGTTACTATAAATAGTAAAACACCTCCAGAAACATGCTATAAATAGCAAGTTAACATGAGATGGCAGTGTGAAGAGATCAACTGGGTCATCAGGGTCCTGTGGTTGAAATTTCAGATCAATCCAAGCTTCAGAAGAGTGAAAAATTAGGGACTTTCTAAAAATAGCAGGTCAGGGCAAGCTAAACACATCATGAATAATTAACCCTAAGTCTGACAAAAGCTGGGAAATTCATCTAAGTCTGATGAAATTGAAAGTAGCCCTCCTCAAATCCACCTTAGCAACCTGGGAGAGCTCACGATTTGTTTAAGTCTAGAAAATTGGAAGTAGACATGTTGAAATGCGCCCTAGCCTGAGAGATGATTGGAAATTTTACTAAGTCTTGCAAATTTGAAGCACACCCTCTAAGAAGCGCCTTAACTTGAAGGAGAAGTGTGGGAAATTCTACTGAGGCATGAAACTAGAAGCTCACCCATGGAAATACGCCCTTGGAAGGTTGAAAGGCTGAAGAACATTCTAAGTGTTCTAAATTGAAAGCTCCTACCCTCATATGCGCCTTAGCTACTTGAGGTGGATTAAAAAGTTTACTAAGTACTTGAGATTTGAAGCTCCCTACTCCATATGCGCCTTGAGAGGAAGGGGAGACTTGACAATATTCTAAGTGTTGTAAATTTGAAGCTTGGCCCCCTAAATGCGCCCAAGGTAAAGAGGGGCACTTGAAAAATATTCTAAGTACTTAAGATTGAAAGCTCTTAGTCCTAGATGCGCCCTTGATTGGAAGAAGAAGTCTGAAAATTTTCTAAGTGTGGAAAGCTAGAATCTTGAAGGGCTGAATGTGCCTAGCATGACAAGGAATGAGAAAACCTTCCAAGGCACTAAAAATGAAAGTAGAGGGGGTAATATGCGCCCAGCTAGAGGAGAGGCTTCAAATTTTTGTTTTTCTAAGTTATGAAATTGGAAGCTCCAGCATCAAAATGCGCCTTGGGAAGAAGAGGAAGATCTTGAAAGTTTCTAAGTATCACAAATTGGAGGTAGCTGCACTTGAATGCGCCCTTGGAGAGAAAGATGCTTGGAAAGTTTTTCTAAGTGTTGTAAACTTGAAGCTTGGACCCCCATATGCGCCTAAGGAGAGGAGAGGGTGATTCAAATTTATCTAAGGCATGAAAATTGGAAGTGCACCCGATGAAATGCACCCACCTTAAGCAGCTGATTAAAAAATTCTTCTAAGTATCACAAACTGAAAGTTCAGCTAGCCATATGCGTCCTTGCAAGTTTAGGAAGCAAGAAAATATTCTAAGTATTGGAAATTGAAAGTAGAAGCCCCTACATGCGCCCAAGAGGATATTGGAAGTTAGAAATTTTCACTAAGGTGTTGAAACTCAAAGTACACACCTTGAAATGCGCCTTAACATGGAGATGGTTTGGAAATTTGTCTAAGGAAATGAAATTTCAAGCCCAGCCTAGCATATGCGCCCAAGTGAGAAGGAGTTGTTGTGACCTTTTCACACATCGCCCCATTGTAAATGGGGACCCCCTAATTTTTGCTTCATTTCGGACTTTTGGTTTGATTTTAGTTAGTTTTCCTGTTGTCTCTCTCTTGTTTTGTCTGTCTTTTCGGGGATGTGCTTGTCTGATGTGAAATTTTGGCTAAGTCTGAGAATTAGGGTTTGCTTTCTTCCGACCAGTTTGAGGCCAAATGGAGTGAATAAGTTGAAATCTGAGTTTGGCAATGCAGTCAGCATGTTTCTAGCGGGTCCCCAGCAAAATTTCATCAAATTCTTGCAACTTGCTATTTTTATCCTGCCTTCGAGGGCCACTTTTAGGGTTTGCATGTTGGACTTTCAGATGCATGTTTGAAGATTCTTTGTGGGTTTTTCGAGACCTTCGCAGTGATATAGCATGCAAAACGAGATGATGAATTTCAATGATTCGAGCTTCAGAGGCTATTTTTAGGGTTTGCATGCGAGATTTCTCAGCACATGTTTGCATAATCTTTCTGGGTTTTCCGAGAGCTTCGCAACGAGGTAACATGCAAGCAGAGTTGATCACTTTTCCGAAACTTACTATTTTTAGCCAATGCTCGCATGTTGGTCATTTTTCTGGGTTTTTCTGGGTTTGTTGAGATCTCTCAGGTAGTGTAACATGCAAACTCATCCGACAGCTAGTTGGTCACTTTTTCAACCACATACTATTTTTAGCGGGTTCACTTTGATAGTTGCCCAACACTTCAGAATCACGAACTCGATGACATGCAACAGAAACAGAGTTAAACGTAGGTCATTTGAGGCACATGCAAGAAAAATTAGGGTTTCGAGCTTCGGGACCCAAAATGAGGGGTAAAATGCCGAAATTTTCAAAAACCGGTGTATCCCATCGCGATCAGCATCTTTCAAGAAGTCCATTCGTAAAATTTGAAGGCAATCAGAGCACTTACTATTTATAGTAAGCCACTTCTGAAGCAGGCTATAAATAGTAAGTCGACATCAGGGCCAGTGTGAACGGGAAAGTCTACCGATGAGGGTCACAACATTCAAATTTCAAGTCAAACGGAGTTGTGGAAGTCTCGAAATCAGGCAGTTGCTAGAAATAGTAAACCACTTCCGAAACAGGGCTATAAATAGCAGGTTGGGGCGAGAAACCAGTTTGAGCAGGTCAAGCAAGTGATGAGGACCCCATGGCGCGAATTTTAGATCAAACGGAGTTGCAGAGGTTCGAAAATCAAGCACTTACTATTTTTAGCAGGCCTATGCAAAGGAATTAGGGTTTCCTAAAAAGTAGGGCGAAACATGATAGCTACACGGTAGCAGCATCCAATCACGATCAACATCCTTCAGGCAGTTTACACACAAAGTTTGAGCTCATTTTGAACAATTACTATTTTTAGTAAGTTGTTAAAAATAGTAAAGGCATGCCAGCATCAGGCGCCAACAACTCAATCACGTCACGAGGTTCGAAGTAAAGTGAAAATCAAGCCTTCTGGAGCTTGAATCAACTTAAAATGCAAAATTTGAGAAACTTTCTAAAAATAGAAAGCTTGGGCAAGCTGAGGGCAACGTGAACAAACCACTTCAAATCGGACGAAAACTTTGAAATTCATCCAAGTCTGATAAAATGAAAGCTCCAGCATCAAAATCTACCTAAGAAGCTTGAAGAGCCATGAAAATTCACTAAGTCTGAGAAATTTGAAGTTCAGCCTGCCAAATGCACCTTAGCTACTTGAAGATGGCATGATATTTTTCTAAGTACTTCAAACTTGAAGTTGACCTCATCATATGCGCCCTAAGCAAAGATAGGAGCTGGAAATTTCTCTAAGTGTGTAAAACTTGAAGTATGACCCTCTATATGCACCTTGGGAAGAAGAGGGTGATTAAAATTCTACTAAGTCTTGCAAATTGGAAGCTCACCCATGGAAATGCACCCTTGGAAGGTTGGAAGGCTGAAAAACATTCTAAGTGTTCTAAACTTAAAGCTACTACCCCCAAATGCGCCTAGGCAAAGAGAGGCATGTGGAAGTTTTTTCTAAGTGTTAAAAAGTGAAAGTAGAGGGGGTCATATGTGCCTTAACTTGAAAAGGGAGGCTGGAAATGTGACTAAGTATTAAAAACTTGAAGTCCACCCTCTAAAATGCGCCCTTACAAGCTTGAAGACACTTGAAATTTTACTAAGTGTGGTGAATTTGAAGCTCCCTACCCCAAATGCGCCTTGAGAAGAAGGGGGGACTTGGAAATATTCTAAGGCATGTAAATTTGAAGCTCCCTACCCCAAATGCGCCTTGAGAAGAAGGGGGGACTTGGAAATATTATAAGGCATGTAAATTTGAAGCTCAACACCTCATATGCGCCCTTGCAAGCTTGAAGGAAGTCCAAAAAAAATCTAAGTATAGAAAATTTGAAGGAAGACCCCTTTGAAATATTCCTCATTAATTTTTTTCCAAAATTAACATTCAAATCAGCAACCAAACACTGATTAGCGTTAGCTCCAAAATGTAAACCAGCAGAAGATAACTCTAACCAAGAATGTTCACCAAGATCCCAATGTGGGAGGTGATAGCATATGGTCAGAGGATCGTTAGGCATAAACAGAGCTGAAAGTACAATTCATCTGCTGGTGCAGGCATCCACAAGTGGTGGGAATACTCCACTTATTCAGTGGGTGAGTTTACAACAATTATTAGGCAGCAAGCCAGCCTTTAAATCCACTCTTCCACTTATTAACGTGGGGGGAATACTGTCCACACAACCACTTATTTTGTGGGGGGAATTTACAATCAAGAAAGATGTTTATTCTAAAACTCAACCACTCAATTGTGGGAGTGTAATCAAGTATAAATTGCAGCAATAAAATGAAATAGCTGTTAGTACTACTAACTAGCTTTACAATGAATAGAAATAGCTGCAAATAAGAGAGATAAGCTTCTAGAATGTTCTTTATCCACACTGGCGGTAAACCATCCAGGGGTTACATATATGAGAGATTAATCATAAGATTTTGCAGCTAATTAAATGACTGGAACAGTACTACTGTTTACAGTCTTACAATGATAAACAACTGCAATTTTCAAGTGTTATTACAATCTTTACAAAGCACAATGAAATAGAAGATTTTTCCACTTGATATCCTCTCAATTAATGAAGCTTAAAACCAAAATCAGAATACTGAAGCAAACTGATATAAAAATCAGCAATCTGGAAATGATTATCAGCAAACTGAAAACACATAAAAATAATCACAACTCCTTCACAATACCTCCAGAAGATGAAATATAGCTTGCAAAAGCTCTTGAGAAGGTTGGCGCCCAATTCACAATGATAAAATAGCATCTAAACTCAACCATTAATTTATGCACGAATCCCAATGCTCTCCAAAAAGGTACGGCCTCCTTGCAAGGGCGATTTTGCTTAATAAAATCTGAAACTTGGAATTAAATTTTGATAACCTCCAAATATGGTCGCCTCTATTATAGAAATGCAATGATCAAATACCCAGAACCAAATAAAATTCATACTAAAAGCTGTATACAAAAATCACTTTCAGCCATGATAAACCAGCAACATAAAAACTGGAAATATCTCACCAAAACTCCACAATAATGCTCAATATGTACTTCTGGATGAAGCACACTCTCAATCCACCACCTAGGGAACCATAGTTGCAGGCCCGAAGAATGGAGTAAATTTGCTAAGCTTTCCCTTAGCCGGATTCTGGATTCATTCCAGCAGCGTAACTTTGCTCTTCAAAAATATGCATAATCAGCTCTTCAAACAGCAGCAATATATAAACTTCAATTGGCAAATGAAGCAACAAGAACTCTTCAAATTCCAAGAAGTTGAATCACTTCAACTTCCAAAAGGGATGCCACCTTTTTGCATTTTACTTTTTGAAATAATATAATATTACTCAACCTCCTTTTCACTTTGCAACAATAAAGCATTTAATAAATTATTAAATGCACAATTGACCCCCTTAATGGCCTCTTTTAAAACAACAACAAGTTATTACTCCTAGGCGTGGTACAACTGAGAAACATGAAATTTGACTAAGTATAAAAACTCAGTCCATGGAGATAAAAACCAATGCCAATCTTCCCGATGGATAGCAAGATGACTTGAGTTGAACGATGATGCCATCGCAAATTTAGACTTACTAAAAATAGCCAACCGCTATAATAGTAAGTTCACATCAAAAGATAGCCAAAGCAACATTAACTGCAAAGGATTGAACTGCTAGGCAGGATACTGCCAAAAGATAGACTTGCTAAAATAGCAACTGCTATAAATAGTAAATGCACAACATCCTCTGAACACCAACTGAGCAATATCTGAAAGAGGAAACCCTAATTTTCCACCTCAGCTTAGCCTACGGATTTCCGGAAATAGGCTAAATCCTATTGAAGAGTGTAGGGCCAAAATGGGGACATTACACCTTGAATGCTCCTTTGACTGAAGGGGTGAGTTGCAAAAGTTTTTAAGTGTCATAAATTTGAAGGAAGACCCCTTGAATGCGCCTTTGACTGAAGGGGTGAGTTTAAAAAAAAAAAAAATATTCGAAGTGTTTTAAACTTGAAGTATGACCCTCTATTTGCGCCTTAGCTACTGGAGGTAGATTAAAAAGTTTCTAAGTCCTTGAAACTTGAAGTAAGGACCTCTATATGCGCCTAAGAAGTTGAGAAGACTAGAAAATATTCTAAGGTATTCAAAACTTGAAGTAGACACCTCTATATGCGCCTTAGCTAAAGGGGAAGATGAGAAAATATTCTAAGTCTTGAAGATGTCAGCAGGACTCCCCATATGCGCCCAAGATAGTGTGATGAAGAAAAACGCCTAAGTGATGGTAAAATGGAAGCTCCCCTAGTCAAATGCGCTGAGAGGATGAGTTAAAAAATTGTCTAAATCTGAAAAACTTGAAGTAGTTACCTCTATATGCGCCTTGACTTGTGGAGGAATCATAAAATGTTCTAAGTGTTGAAAATTGGAAGTAGAGACATGCGCCCAAGTTGGCTGGGAGGTGATAAAATTTCCTAAGGCAAGGCAGGGGAAGAAATGCGCCCAGAGGTGACGAATGTGAATAAATTTGATGGAAAATATTTTTCTAAGGTTAAAATATCAAAAAATTAAAAGTACCCCTTCATTTGTAGACACATGAATTTGATGCTTTTTGAAGGGAATTTTCTTCTGGGTATTGGATATTTTCGACAAGGGATGGATTTTAAGGTCTTCTACACTTCTCTGGAGATTCTAAAGTGAATATTTTTATTCGGCTTCCTGGTTGATGGAATTTCCTAAGGAAAATAAATTATTTCTAAGGTAGATGGGCTAGAAAATTTGCTAAGGCAATAGAGGGGGTATCATGTTGGTTGGAGAACTTTCTGAGGTAGAGGAAATCAAGAAACACCCTTCAAGACGCGCCGTCAAGTTGGATAAAGTTTCTAAGGCACAACTTCAAGGTACACAGGAAGCAGAGTACAAGATGGAAATTTGACTAAGGCATGAGGAATTTGAGGATGAAGTTTGCTAGAGGAAAAAAGATGAGCCCTATCAGATTCGGAAATCACTCAAATCTTGGTAGTCAAAGCATGGAGATCTGGTAAGTGAAATGATTTTATATCATGAAGTGTTTTGATGCTCTTCTTTTGTTTGTTTTTGTAGGATGAACGTCGGGACCGGAGCACGATGACTTGAGGTGATGAAGCAAGTAGTCCAGAATGATATTGTAACCTTCGAAGGGAGATAAAGTTATGAGTTTCAGGCTCCTCCATGATGTCCAAGTTGCACCCAAACCATGAAGGAAGATGTTGGAAGAAATGGCTAAGTGTTGAAACTCCTCCACATGGATCTGAATGTGCCCAACTTAGGTGAAGAAATGCTCGAGTCCAGGACCCGAAAATCCTTTAGGATCAGGGGTGGAGAAATAATGAAGGCTCAGGTGTTGAAGAATTGAAGAATGACAGCTAAGAGAAAGATCATCCTCAGGCACTGAAATGCCCTCAAGACTAAGGAAGAAGTTGAAGCCATGATGATCAGACTCATCTAGTTTGCAGTCAAGAAGAGGAACAAGAACAATGCGAACACGTCTATGGATAGGAATCTTCTAGAAGATGGACATTAATTACTCATTTATTACCCCACTCTTCTTGGTGGCAGTTTTTAGGGTTAGGGCTTATGTGGCTCAATCTGAGCCCTCCATCTGATTGTAATCTGAGTCGTCCATTGGACTTGGCCAGCTATATAAAGGGGCATCCCCCCTCATTTGTAACTCATTAGAATTAGACATTAGATCATTAGAGAATAGAGAGACAGCTAGGTGATAGCTTAGAGGTAGCTTAGTATAGATTGATAGGATAGTTTGAAGAAGAGGGAAAGTTTTCCCTTTGAAAACTTTGTAAGAAATTGTTGTGAACACTCTCTCAATAAAAAGAGTTTTCATTGATGGTGAATTTCGTCTTTTGTTGTGAGTAGCTAGCAAGGTTTCTTCATCCTTCTGATTCGAATAGTAGCTTAAAGTCGGGTAAATTTCATTTCTTGCAAGTAGATAGTAATAATGGAATGTGGTGTTTGATCTAAGCAAGCTTCGCTTATCCATAACACTAGCGGGCTCACTAGCGGTGTGTTCGCCTTGTGTGGTCAACTGGAAACATTGTGGGCCTAACTTCAATCATAGTTTGAATGATGGTATGTGTCGTTGTGATGGTATCTTCATGTCAAGTGGTGGTTTGAATATCTTTAGTCACCTCCCTTGAAGATTGCACCGACTCCGTGGAAGCTGTCTGACGCGAGGCAAAGCGAAGTCCGGTTGAAGTTTGCTGAAGTTGAGCTCCATATCCCGCACTTAGACTAAAATTTAGACTCTCTAAACCCTGCCACCATTTTAAATTCAGTACTTTCTGGTTAGTATAGGAAACCCATGCTTCGTTGATAAATTTGTCGAACTGTGAAAATCCCTTTCTCTGTTGTTGAACAATTCCGTAAGTCCCCTTCAAATACCAACAAATCACATTGAGCCAACTAAGACTATCCGCTGCATGAAGGAACCTTGGAGTTGAATGCATGATCTTTCTAGCAATCTTAGCATGCAGGAGATTTTGTTCAAGAGAGGATAGAGTTGCTGTTGGTAACTTTATTCTGTGTTGGTGTGGTCACGAAAAACACATCAACAGGAGTGAAGAAATTTTTTTAAGTGTGGGAAATTGGAAGCTCCCACCTGTTGATGTGATTTTTGTGACCGCACCAATCAGCAGAACAAAATAGTCCAAAGGCTACTCCGTTCTCTCTTGATCAAAGTATTCCGTGCACTAAGATTGCAAGAAAGTTCGCACGTTCAACTCCAAGGTTCCGAAATACTTAGAATACCCTCAGTTGGTTTGATGTGAATTGCTGTTTTCATGAGGGGACTTACACAATTGTTCAGGCTTCTTGCAGTTAATAGTAGGTGAATGATTTGAAGGGAATTTTGTGCGTATGATTTGGCAATAAGATCGTTTTCCTAAAGCTAACCAGAAATATGCAGAAAGTAAATGAGTGAAAGGGTAAGAAGGTTCTATATTCTATCCTAAATGCAAGACATGTGGAGCTCAATTTCGGTAGACTTCGACCTAATTTCACCTAGCCTCACT
>VDFB02195864.1:0-26738 GCA_007258455.2 Sequoia sempervirens | reverse complement strand
AATTGAGGCAAGGTCGATTTTCTCAGTGGGAGGAGTAAAATTTTTTATGCTGGAGGAAGTAATTTTTACAAAAGTAATTTAACTCTTGGCTGAAAGTAGCATTTCTCAGCAAGTTAGTGCACTTTGTCATTGAATTTTTCATTCAATTCTCAGAAGTTGGACTTTATTCGCAGCCAGAGGATTTTTCCTGAGGTTTGAAGTTTTGTTGGCCAAGTTTTTCAATTCTCTTTCCATCTTAGGTTAAGTTCTGGAAAAATTTTATTCAAGTTCGCCTACTTTCAACTTGCTTTTTCGCAGAAGTTTATCTTTTTAACAAGTTGAAAGTAAAATCTTCGAATAAAGGCACGAAAATAAATCATGTTTAAAAGTCTCTTTACTAATGTTAATTCTTTTACTGCAGGGTAATGACCACACCGGGAGAATCATCAAGAAAAGTGCCGATGAAGTTTGCCAGCAAAGGGTTGCAGGGAGAGTCAAAGATCAATTCTAAATGGAAAAATATTGCAGACATTGATCTCGGGCATGTGGACTTCACGGAGCTCAAGAAGAGGATATATGGACACAATGGATTGCTGACACCAATTGCTCGACGGATGGTGAGGAATGGCATCTTCCAAGCAGTCAGATTCCCGCCAGCAGTGGAATGTGTTGAATTGATGGTAGAATCCGCCATCCATTATGATGCGCAAGAGAGGAAAATTGTTGCACCGGATGGGAGGATATTAGCTCACCTCGAAGAAGTGGCAATCCAGGAGGCATTTGGCATCCCGACACACCATCAGACTGTATATAAGACTAAGGAGGACACCAAAAAGTTGTATGATGGCCAATCTGAATTGTGTGCCACAAATATTAATAAATCATGGTTGGAGAAACCTAGACCATCTACCAAAAAAATGCCCAAGAAGTTGCATCGGACAAACTTCAAGGAGGACTATGGGGATATTATTCTAATGTTGAACAAAATTGCTAGCAATCCACAAGGCACACCTTTTGAGACGTGGATATACTATTTTATCGATGAAATCACCTTCGGCATGTGGATGTTTGTCCCAGATGATTAGTGAATCTCCATGAGCAACTGGTCAATCTGGAGAAGACAAAGTCATTCCACATGAGCTCTTACATCGTCTATTTGTTGGCCAGAACATACAGATATTTAGGACTTATATGCAAAGGCAGAGTCGGCAATGGTGAGAACGAACTCAAGTCATATGACTGTTACCCACAACTGCAACTCAGAGAAAAATCTCACTTTAGGCAAGCGCACGATGCTCTCCTCATGTATATCACCAAAATACTCCAAGGGGGAACTCACCAAACGCTGAATCATGAAGCCAAGAGCTTGATCAGTAGATATGGATCCTGGTTTATCCAGATTCCAAGGTTCACGTATATAAGGATCCAGAGATTCACTGGAAATCCTTACAGGCTTCCAATCTATCCTACGAATAGGATGATTTTGCTAGAAGTCCTTAGACAGCTGGAGACTTATCAGAACATCCAGAGGCCAAAGCAAAAGGCAACTATCACTTTCCCGTTTTTCATTGGGAACATGACGGAGTCTTGTCCATCGGCACAAGTAGCTGAAAGTGCTAGGTTGGAAATTCAATGGTATCCATTCACGACTTATAGGTCCAGGGCCAACTTTGACCCTCATAATCACATTTGGACCGTGGACGGAAAAAGATATAAGCACCAAGTAGACCTGGAGGATTTCTTGGCAAATGCTGCTGACGAGTACGAAGTCAGGAAAAAGTTATGGTCTCGACTACCGGTGGATTTGATAAGAGCAGCTGAACTTTGTTGAGCGCCTGATCAGGTGGAAGAAGATGGAGAATGTGTTCAACCGTGTTTCAACGAGAGCTGGCCTCTTCCTGCAGTGAAGTGGTCAGAGCCCGAGCTTTCATATTTGACTATGCTAATGAGGCCGGTGGTTAAGTATTCTCAATGGTGAGTTGACCAGCAGATCAAGGAGTTAAGGCGGAAAAGAATGACGCTCACTTATGATTTGTTGAGTGAGACAGAATCATACTCCTCCAACGCAGGCGCATCCCACAATGATGAAGTGGTTGAGATTACTAAGAAGAGAAAAGAAGTGGCTGCAAACACAGAGGCTGTCCAAAAGAGACAAAGGGTGGAGCCATCTCGTTCCACTGCATCCAGAAACATTGATGAGCTAGTGGCTACTACAGACGAATCCTTGCCTGATATGATGATGCCTTCTCTAATTCAGGGGAATAACAATGAGCTGATCCAGTCGGACGATGAGCCCCCATCTCCTACAGGCACAAAAATACTAGGTTCGGAGAATGAAATGGACATCCAGAATGGTGATTTCCAAGAGGGAATGATTTCTGCTCTCAAAGGAGTTTTGGATATTCCAAGTGTAGAAAATATTCAGGAGGAAGATAGTATTGAACAACCTACCATTCCAGACTGGTTGAAAGAAAGAATGAAGATACAAGTGCCAGTTGAAATCTAGGAGGAAGATGACACTGCAGATTTCTTGGCTAGGTTAGAATAAGTTGCTGTGAAGAAGCCTGCTAAAAAATTCTCCACGATTCAAAGGGACGAAGCAGGAAGCCATTCTATACAGATTGCAGTGCCAACAGTTGGCAAAACACAAGATGAAATCACTCCCCAAGAGTACGCCATTACCACTATAGACCTGGGCCCAACAACAAAAGGCCAGGAAGTTGAAGAATTGGATAACTCAGTCTCCACCATCAAGGCAAGACTGGAAAAGGAAGTGGCGAAGAAGAAAGAATACAAGAAGGAGGTCGAGCGCCTGAAGGAGTATATTTAGCATCTGACCCAACCACTCAACCAGGGTTATGCAGTAGCTCCTCTTCTCAATTCCTCACAGGAAACAGCCAAGGAAGCCAAGGAATGGATGACAGATAAAAGCACAGAAGCGGCTTCATTCATGGAGAGATTGACACTCGCCTATGGGCAAACTTCCTCTTTCCTTTCCAGACTGGATGTCATGGCAGAAGTTTGGGACAACCTCCCAAATATTCAGGAGAGGCTCATTCCATGCCTCAAAGTGCTGAAGGGCATCCCAAAACAGGAATTGATCGAGGGAAAGATAATTGCAGCAGGCACCACTTATGACTTCCACCATTGGCATTGGGCATTAACAATATAGAGCGAGGTTTTGGAGAAAGCAAAGGCTAATGGACTCAGAGTGGAGGAATAAATCAGAGAAATCCAGAGAAAGATTTACCTCGTAGCTGTGAACATGTTTGATATAGAGATTGTCTAAGAAAATGATATGCAGCTAGAAAGACTGAAGAGCAAAGTTCAAGAAATATTTTTCTCTACCACAGGGGCGATTTTGAGGCAGGACTTCACAAAAGTGGCGAACCTCTTATCCATCCGGGATGCCTTCCTAAAGCAAGAGCTGGAATGGGAGAGTGCCTTTGCCAAATACGCTGAGGACTTGGATTGGCTGGAATTCAAGATGAACGTGCTACCACAAGTCATAATGGAAGAAGTCATCCAAATCGTGTCCCAGTTCATCGAGCACACTGTTGCTCAGGAGGATAGGAACGCATTTCCTTGAAGATAGCTCCAGACACCACTTTACTCTCTATTCACTCATTGTTTACTGATGTTATTTTGGGTAACCCTAATTAGGGTTGATTTGTATTAATCTGGGCCGTTAATGTTGTTTTAATCTTGGCCTTTCATTTGCTCTTGAAAACTCTAGATAAACTCTTAAACTCTCATTTTCATTTGTGTGAAGAAAGTATATGAGATTGTTGCGTTTTGCTACTTTTGATAATAAAAGCTCTTATGCATGATTTGCTTTGAATCCCTTTTATTGTCAAGTGGTTTGCAAGGTTGCATAACTTCTTCAACCATAGATTAGATTTAAAATAGAATTAAGATAGAATTTGCTTTGAATGTTTGTTAAGTGAATGCAAGATTTGATAGTATAGATTTATGGTGAAACATGGCTCATACTTTCTTTGGATGGATGATTTTCATTCAATGTGTAAAGTTAGCCTAAGTTCGTGATTGTGGATGCTTAACTTCAGTCTTATTCAAGGCATGAAAATTATTATCACACCCTTTGAAGATTGCACCCACTTTGTGTAGTTGTCCTAGGGAGGCGAAGCAAAGCGTGGTTACCAGTTTCACTTATCTATACCGTCTCTTGAATTCCTAGGAATAGATTAGAACCCCTAAACCCTTATCCTTTTTACACTTTTTGAAATATTCGAGCCAATTTTTTGTTTTCAATTAGCAGTTACAAGCGGTAGTTAAGGTTAGAGGAGAAAACCAAAGCGTGCAAGAAAGCAACTCTAACCAGGTAGGCCGATGATGAGCATTGGTCAAAAGATTCTATTCTAAATCTGGAAGGGAACTCGACGTCAAGTATGTGCTACCCAATCCAATGCGGAGTGAGGGGCGACCATATGACGGAGTGAATACAATAATAATGCTTGAAAGATAAATGCTGAGAAATGAAATCACTCAACACCCAGAATGTGCTTGCTACCCAGAATGGGAAGTAGCTACCATAGGGTGGAGCTATAACTATTACAATATCTTAATTGAGACTGAGAATTACAACCAGATTTGAACAAGCAAGAATGACTGCCAGTACTACTGTCAGTTTTACAAAATGAGACGTATTCGCCTGCCAAAGTCTTGTGGAATTAAAGGATCAGCATTACATCATAGAAAACCACTTCAATCTTGAATGGCAATACCAAACCAAAATGCTTTCACGGAACAAGATACAGATTTTCTGATTTCTGATTACAATTCTGCTCATTAAATAAATAAACAGCAGTCTATAGAATTACTAAACTGCTCATATCCTTCACGTATGACCTCCAAATGACTTGAAATAAAGTGCAAGATGCTCTAAGAGAGAGAACGCCTAGGTAAGGACACAAAACCAGACTTTAAATGCAGCTATCAATAAATGCACAAACCCCAAGACAGCTGATATGTACGGCCTAGCTGAGGAAAGGCGATTTCACTTTTAAAAATAATGCAAGCACTAAAAAATCTATAAACTGGAGAATATGTTCGCCCTTGACAAACAAAGAGAATGAGACGATACCCAGAAGAACTATTTTTGTATTTTTCAAGATATGAGTAAAACATGCAATCTGCTGTATTAAATGATGCTAAAATGCTGAAACACTAAAATGCCCAAAACAGATTTAACAATGCAAGAAGCTAAACACAATGCTCAAACTAAATGCACTCACAGTACAATGATTCACCACTAGATGTTGTCTTGCAAACACGAAGTGATGCCCAAGCTAGGAGGCCTTCATTCCTCGAAGCAGTCCCAGAGCCAATCCGGCAGCATAACAGTATAGTCGACCAAAGATGAAGAAATGATGCACAAGACTTCTTTTTATAAGTTTCGTTTGACTTCACGAAACCCTAAAATCCAACTCAAAGTTCAAACCCTAACTCTTCCTTCAATATGGCGTCCTTTTCACCTTTAGCTCAATAATCATATTTTAATTAAATCATCACCTTGATAAATGCGCCCAAATTAATTTCCTTTGACTTTGGAGAATTCATCAAATATTAAATATAACCTTAATGAAGGCGCCACCCTTTGAGTCCACCTTTTAAAATAACATTAAGTCATTCGACTAGGCCAAGGTGATAAAATAACATTTTAATTATAATGTTATTTTTAAGTGAAATGAGCTCGACTTCCCAAAACTGCATTGAAGCGAAACTGAATACACCGCGGAGTCAGCGAAGGGAAGAGTCAAGCTGCGATACCATCCACCGTTTCTGCCAAAAATAGAATTTGCTAAAAATAGTAAATTCCGAGGAAAATGCTTTCTATCTTGAGATGAACGCACCTACCCGAAGCTCTCAGAAAACCAGGAAAGAATCATGCATTGAATCCATCATCTACGAGCAATGACCTCCTCAAAAATAGAAACCCTAATTTAACTAGACTAGCCGGGTTCCCAAAGAAAGGCCAGCGGTCCTTTGGAAATGTCGAGGTTTGAGAAGGGACATTACATTTTGGAGATCCCAAATTGAAAATCCCAACAGAAGAAGCATTTAATGATAAATCCATCTAAGTCTTGAACTTGTGAAGAATTCCTTAACGTAAATCCCTTTGTGTATTACCAGCATATCACAACGCCCATTGAGCTTATCCACATGTCATGACCTAACAAAAGAATCCTTGGAGTCACCATATGATCTTCTCACAATCTTAGCATACGCGGTGATTTTGTTCAAGAGAGGATAGAGTGTCTTTGGACATTTTATTCTGTGTGTTTGGTGGATGATAAAACGTACACCAACACGCATGAGAGCTTTTTGAGTTTGTCGGGTCCATGAAATGTTTGTGGTCGTGTGATATGATGAAAAGTGTCATGTTCTCGTTGCAGCGCATTGTGAAGCCTTTTGTGCAATGGAGTGTTTGCGGTGTTGCGCTCCATTGATGCGTGTCCATGATGACATATACTGGAAGACTTTTCAAAGGCTCCATTTTTAAATTTGTGCTGCTCATTTTTCCCGCGAAGATCAACAATCGACGACTCAAATTCAAATGTGCTCATTGGCTAGTTCTTGGTTCTAAATTTTAATATTGCTCTACACAAGCTGAAAAGATAGTGATATGAAATATTTTCATAGGCCAACTTGCACTTCACCAAACATGCTAATTTTTGGTCTAGGCCAACATGGCAATGCATTCTACAAAGCCAGATCAGTATTTATGCAAATTGTTGAAGCATTGTGAAGTATGGTGTAACAGTACAGCTCTGTGTCTGTACATGTGTCTGAGATCTATCTAAGCAATTCATGATCAATCTTTCAAGACAGAGGATGTTTATGTGAAGCTGAGCAAAGGGTGAATGTGAAGAGGTCAAATTGACAAAGCAAAATAGCAAAATCACTCTATAAGACTTATGATAGAGATCATGTTGAAAGTGTTACTGTAATCAATCTTTTTGTATTATGTGGTAGGTGCCACTATTCATGTGAGGTTGGTACCTCTTGTTCATTTAGTTGGTGATTGGTGTCTCAAATAGGTTGGTGCCTATCAAATTATTTTGGGGATTGGTGTCTCCAGTAGGATGGTGCCTGCAAATCAATTGTAATATTTGAATTTCTTTGTGAGGTTGGATTTGGATAGTAGATCCAAGCAGCTCTTTTCACTGTGGTTTTTCTCCTTAGGGTTTCCACGTAATTTCTGGTGTTGCTTTGTGTGCTTGTTTTCATTGTTGTCTCTAATGCTCTCAATGATGCTTGAAGTAAATTGATGTTTAAATGCATATTGATTAGAGTTAATATTTTATGATAGACTGGTGCGTCAAAGACATTCTCAATGATTCCTTTTTTAACCTGGCTGCCAATCTATATGTTTCAATTTTAATACACTCACAGATTTTTTAATGCGAAAGTTAAACAATCGAGATAGTCAAAACCAATCAGGTTAAGGGAAACATTAACAGCAACTTTCCGTTTTGTATTATATAATTTTAAATTTTCTGAAATGTATATTAAATAGTATTCCATAATATTTATACAATAGGGATATGGTATACTATAATATTTATATAATTATATAATAGATTGCTATAATATTTGGTCAAATACAAAATACAAACCTATAGAAATACAGTATATTGCATAATTTATTGAAAAGTAAATTTAAATATTATATAATTTTAAATTTATTTCAATATTTATTTGTATGATTAAATTAAAATAGTAAAATTGAAGTCTAATACAACAATATACTATATTATTATATATAGATTATAATTATATATATGAATATCAGAATATGTATAGTCTATATATTATATTTATTATGAATATAATATATTAAATATATTGATATTTAGAATATCAATATATATATATATTTTAATTTTTGTATGGACGTAACCAGCTCCCCCAAAAAATATGTTGTACCAGCATATCATACCAACATACCTGTATCCGTACCTGTTTCAGCAACTTAGCTTGAAAATATACACCAATCACATTTTCTGATCTAATAGATAAAAGTACAGCAAGCTTTTCTACCTCTGTTTTTCCAGTTGAACCTTTTATCAATTGGTTTTCTATCAATATAAGCACACATTCGATTATAAAAACGGCTGAATAGATGAATAGTTCTAACTGCACAAAATACATCAATTTGAAATCAAATGATTTACTCATAGAATCAATGTCTGCACAAGTGTGCCATGATGATCACATAAAAAGGCACATTGAAAGCTTGTAGACTTGAATACTGAAAATTTCATGTTGGACAACAAAAATGCATCCAAAAAACATTGGACATACAAAAATTTCAGGGCATGAGTATACAATGTTGTACAGCTCTCAAGATCTATACCTGTTTCCTAATTTCAGCTTCAAGGAAATGGACATAAGCTTCTTTTTCTGCTCTGCTTATGGGGGGCTTAGCAGATCCCCCAAATCGACCTGTCATTTGTAAGTAATGTGATTTCAGTTTGTCCAGTTCCTGGCATCCACTATGCAATTCTTGGACCTTCTTCTGCAAAGACAATTGAAATGTAAGCAGATACAAAACTTGCAAACACCATTCAAATTTTTAACATAAACTGTTTAGAAACAAAAAGATGAGGTGTTACTATCAGTTCATGTTTTTTCGCTTGCAGCAATAGCAATTTAGACTTCTCATATGCAACAACTTGCTGCAACCACTTTGAAGATCCCAGACTACAATACAACAAAATACCACATGTCAATGTGATCGGTAGCATTCTTGGCTAAAAAAGAATAGAATTTGCAATCAACACACAAGCAACCTTGAAGCAGAGGTAAATTTCTTAATCCCTTAGGAAAATGGGAAATAAGAGAAAATAAAGTTCACCTTTGCCTATTTTTAAAAAATTTATTTTCCATCTGTGAGCATTTCTTTACATCCAATGCCTGTCAAAGTAGCAGGATCAAGTGTGGAAAATCAATTTTTCCTATCTTTCACTGGGAAAACTGTGAATGTATTTTCAATTATGTTATTGTTTTGTAAGAGTTTCACTAAATAATGATGATATCACATATTTAATTACCTGAAACTGTTGATTGTTTGAAATTTTCATCCTGTCTATGTCTTCCTGAATAAGTTTCAATGTCTCTTGAAAAAGGCAAAGCTGCAAACATAGATTCATTAGAATGCAATGAAAACTGAACAAATTTTCTTGATATTAAAATTACAACACATTAGTCCCACCAGTTGCATAGCATTAAACTACATAAATAAAGTTTAAATTAACATCAACTTGTTATAGTAACCATAGGAGGTACGAACCCCAGACATTAGAACAAGTACTTCCTACAGCTTCACAATCTAGCTAATTATAACAATTGCTAAGAATGGCCAAGTCACCAACCACGCACAAAGGGGTTTAGAAGAGATGATAAATTCTTCTCCTGAAACCATTACTGAATTGAACACTAAGAGAGTTAAATATACAAGAATGTTCACAAGAGAGCATACCAAAGATGTTATTGAACAGAGATTTGAAAATACAACCATAGATTTATGGCTGGCAAAAACATAGCAACAAAAAACCAGACTTCTTCTTCATAGTATACATGAGGTTGTTAAGGAGAAGTGCTTACTTGTGGTTGTGACAAGAAAAGAAAAGCTAAACATTCTCCTGGTGTTTTAGGCTTGCAAATCAATGGTACATGCAGCTCTTCGACTCCTTTACAAAACTTGTCAGATACCTGCAATATCACTCAAAACATTTGAATGAGATAGAATTTAGAAGCATGATGACTTAATATGTACAATATAGATGGATCTTACAGTATCAGCATACATTAATTAGCTTTCTTGATTCCACTGCGAAAACATCCTCTGTAGGTTCTGTTCGAGTAACAAAAGGTCTTTTGGTAGATGGCATCCTTCCTTCTGAGTTTTCCAAATTAATTTTCCCACTAAGAGAACTTCCTGCAGGCTCAATTCCAAAACTCAAGCTGCTATTTATTTTGGCTTTTATCAAACTGCCTTGCTCTTGAACATCCATCTCTTGACTTTTTCGTTTTTTTGTTAGATATCCCTTGTCATTGAGTGCCTGCAAGGATAATGTATTTTCTGCAGCACATGGGAATTCAAATGTTTTAAGACTACCATTATCCCTGGCATGCTGCAGCATCATTGGTCCTTCAGAAATAAATCCACTTGTACAATTTGGAAGTTGTTTCTCAGGAAAGCTTTTCCAGTGTAATTTGTTTTGTTGAGTTAAGCTATATTCTTTTTCTGATAAGGGCAAGGGAACATTTCCATGATTGATATGTGTCTCAATGCTTTGGGTTCCCAGGCAACTAGCTTCCTGCATTGTATATTTTTTAAAGTTAAATATTGCAACAGTTCTGCTGAAATTAGGCATTTTCTTTTCTAATTTTAAATACATACATCAGACTATAAAATCACTCAAAGATGATTGTTACATGATATTGCATTGCAGAATGTTATCTATAAGTCATCACAGAATTAAGCTACCAACCAACCAGATACCTGCAATATCCATTCTTTGTACACAACTAACTAGAAGTTATGACATTGACATTCCTAGTAAGCCTGTATACTTGCACAACACAGATAAATTTCTGATAAAAAAAAAAAAAAATTAACTGCTGAAATTGAAAATACTGGATAGCTTAATTTGGGAATGAAATTCAATAGAAATGGAGATAAGAGAATCATAATAAAAATTCAAATATGGAAAGATTTTTATCTCACCTCATCATTCTTTGACTTTGTGATTGAACATTCTGTGTTTAATTTCACTGCAGATGTCAGCTGGCGGGCAGAATCAACAGGATTTCTAAGAATGAAGTCAGCATCTGCATGCTCAAAATTTTTAGAATTTCCAGGATTTAAAAAGTCAGGTTTCTTTTGGAGAAAAGATTCTTTATGTCTCTGCCCTTGATTGTTTCCCTTTGAATGTGAAATTCGACAGAAGTCATTGTTTATAAAACTTCTGTTTGGTGCACAATTGTCCACAAAATTTGTAACTAGCTTGTGCTCATCAGAGACAGGATTTGCATTGGGTGTATCTCTTACAGGCTCTTGAAAAGAACTTTGTACATCAATCTGGTTATTTCCGCTACACAAATTCAAATGTTCTATGCTATTAAGATCTGAATAACCATAATTTGCATCCCCACAATTGCTCAAATTTATAGGCGTGGAAAAGACATTGTTTGATGTGCTGCAGTCTTTTGTGTAATTTCTAATGATAGATGAGTAATTGGACTTTATCACATTAGTTAAACTACCGCAATCAGCAATAGGACCCAAAGGTGTCATATCACACATAGTACCTCTAATAGGGGAAAGAATAGACCGCACTGAAGATAATAAGTCACTATCTGAATTACTCAAACCATGATGTTTGTTACCAAATAATGAAGCATCTTTATGAACTGCTGACAAATTTGGCCTCAGATCATGTAGCTCACACACAGTTTTGCTTTTCTTATCAGTAGAAATCAACTGTGTAGGCAAACTGCAGTGGGAATCCGAAACTGTTTTCTTATTTAAAGGAGTGTTAACATGTATGCTATTTTGATTCTTTGAAAGTATGTTCTTCCATAGAATGCTTTGACATTGATCAATTCTTGACACACAGAAATTTCGTTCAATGATTTGACTGCTAGACCTCGAGTTCACTTCTAGTCTATTACCTGAAGATTCCTTTGAAGTAGACAAAGCATTGTTGGGAATCTCATGGCATTCTTTTGAATCCATGGACCTGAAAAGTGATTTGCTAACAGATGCAGAGAATGGTGAAGATAATTTTATGTCTTTAGAGTTGTTATCTTCTAGATTTTCATCAGAAGTGAATGGGTATTTATATTCATTTTCTAACTCTGTTTGCTTCTTTAAGGGTGTCACTGAACTGTCAGAAACTGTATTGCACTTAGAAGGAGACAACTCAGATCTAGGGATGGAATGTTTCATTTTTGGCTGTGACAGAACAGAACAAGAGACTTCAATGTGTGCTGAATCAACATGTTGGGTAACCTGCTGGGTATCTCTGTTTGAAAAAGGTAAAACATGAAATAAGTCCTTACCAAACACTGTGCCCTTCCTTTCTTCTGCTCCATCTGGTTCAGGAAAATGTTTAACAGACGCTTCCAAATACTCATTATTTAATGAGGCACATGTGTCAAGCAAAACAATGTCGTCAACAGAACCAAAAGACTCCTGTTCTTGTTTATTTGTAGGCATTGTGATATTCATTCCAGTTGGTTTGAAAATTGATCCAGCTTCCTGGAAATTACCAATCAGCTGATCCTCTGATAGCTTGGACTTCCCATGTATTTTGAAACCTTTACTGCAAATGACTAACTGTTGTTGTTTCTGTTGATGGTGCTCCTCCTCAGGATTGAAATGTGCAGTGCATTGTGGTGGAGTTGGCTTGACTTGCTTCTTCAATTGAGCAAGAGACTGGTTCTTTTCTACATCTGGCACAAATATGGCATCTTCTTTGTCTTTAGCTGCAGCAATCCCCATAGGATGGTCTGTTTCTATTTTTTGTGTTAATTTAGTTTCATTGTTCTGAGTTTTTGAGGTTGGAATTGTAGAACTCTCCCTTTCCATGTTGAGAGGTCTCTGGGGATCCATTTCCAATTCTGATTTCCACGTTAATCGTTGCATCTGTTCTTTCCCGTTATAATTTAGAACAGATAGACAATCAGACAATGTACATTGGGCATCCTTGTTGGGCTTAACAACCATGATCTCTAATGACTGCTTCAGATCACCACCTGATGCCAATTTTGTGTCAATATTTTGCTTATTTGCCATGACATCAATGGCAGAGGTTTCTAATTCCACATTGACAGGATCTTTCACTTCTATGTTTTGTGCCAAGTTCAACAACATCCTGTTCCCTTCCTCTTGAGAATGCACCCCGTCAAATTTACAAGGAAAATTATCTGCAAGTGTCCCAGTTTTAGTATCACATTGGTTCATGTCTAAATTTGGAGCCATCATTGAGTCATTCCTCTCTGTAAAAGCAACGATGTAACTGTTAGACCTTTCTGTTTCTACACAATCCAGATCGTTTGGTTTTGAATTCAACAATCTCTCTTGCTGTTTCTCATGCTGCATATCCTTAAAATTGTAATTAGACGATGGAGCATGCTTTGCTGGTACAATATCAAGGATAGACTGGTTGATTTCTGCATCTGTATTTAAAATTGCATGGTTAGTTGCTATGCTATCAGTGGCAGATAATTCTTCTATCATAGCAAGATCATTTTGCATTGTGTCTGGTCTAGGGTTCAGCAGCAGTTTTCTTTGTTGTTTCCGCTGCTTTCCATCAAAACTAGAAAGTGATAACTTACATGCTGGTTCCATTTTACTATCTTCATGGCATTTTTCTGCCTGAGTTGAATGGACACGTGAATTCACTTCTACATCTGGAATTGCTTCAGCCACATTATCATGCTTAGCTGCAACAATCTCAGCATCTGACATCTCAAAATCCATGTTGACATTATTTTTTCCCATATAGCATCCCAAGTCCACCAGTGTACTTTTTTTATCCTGTGACTGCTGCTCTTCATATTTATGAACATGTGAGTTATCTGATGATCTTAAATTGTTATTTTCCTCACAGTTAGTTGCTGCAAGCTCAACCATAGACTGGCTACTTTCAATACCATTATTCTCAGTTGCCATAACATCAATATTGGACATCTCAACCTCCACATCACTTGGACCTTTTAATCCCATACTCCATTGCAGGTTCAATGCTGCAATTAGTTTTTGTTTTTCTTGACTCTGGTCTGTCTCAATCATTGGTTGGCTTCCTTCTAACATAGTTGTATAGCCAGTATCATTATGGTGCTTAATTTTCATCATGTCAATGGTCGATCCATGTGCTTCTAAATGACCGTTCGATTCTCCATCTGATGCCAATTTTGTGTCAATGTTTTGCTTATTTGCCCTGATGTCAATGGCAGAGACTTTGATTTCCATGTTGACAGAATCATTCACTTCTATGTCTTGTGACAAGTTCGACAGCATCCTTTTCTCTTCCTCTTGAGTATTCCCCCCCTCAAATCTACAAGGAAAATTATCTACCATTGTTGCAGTTTTAGTGTCACAATAGTTCATTTCTAAATTTGGAGTCAGCTTTGTGTCATTCCTCTCCTTAAATGCCATAGTGTAACTGGTAGACCTTTCTGTTTCTACACAATCCACATCATTTAGTTTTACATCCAATTTCAAATTCAGCAACCTCTCTTGCTGTTCCTCATGCTTCATACCCTTAAATTTGGAAACAGATAGTGGGGTATGCTTTGTTGGCACAATCTCAAGGATAGACTGATTGATTTCTGCATCTGTATTTAAAATTGTATGGTTAGTTGCCATGCTATCAGTGGCAGATAATTCTTCTATCATAGCAAGATCTTTTTGTATTGTGTCTGTTCCTGGGTTCACCAGCAATTTTCCTCGTTGTTTCTGCTGCTCTCCATCAAAACTAGAAAGAGATAACTCACATGCTGGTTTCATTTTACTATCTTCATGGCATTTTTTTGCCTCAATTGATTGGACACACAAATTCATTTCTACATCTTGAGTTGCTTCAGTCACATTATTATGTTTATCTGCAACAATCTCAGTGTTTGACATCTCAAGATCCATGTTGACATGATTCTTTCCCATATAGCGTCCCAAGTCCACCAGTGTACTTTTTTTATCCTGCCACTGCTGCTCTTCACATTTATGAACATGTGAGTTATCTACTGATCTTAAATTGGTATCTTCCTCACAGTTAGTTGCTGCAATCTCAACCATAAACTGGCTACTTCCAATAGCACTATTCTCAGTTGCTGTGATATCAATATTGGACATCTCAACTTCCACATCACTTGGATCCGTTAATCCCACACCCCATCTCAGGTTCAATGCCGCAATTTGTTTGTGATTTTGTTTTTCTTGACCCTGGTCTGTCTCAAAATTCAAGAGAGATGTGCCATTTCCTGTTTTCAATCCGGCAGTCACAATCATTGATTGGTTTCCTTCTAATGTGTTCATATACCCAGTATCATTACAGTGCTTAGTTGTCATCATGTCGATGGTCGACCCATTTGCTTCTAAATGACCCTTCAATTCTCCATCTGATGACAATTTTGTGTCAATGTTTTGCTTATTTGCCCTGACATCAATGGCAGAGACTTTGAATTCCACGTTGACAGGATCATTCACTACTATGTCTCGTGGCAAGTTTGACAACATCCTTTTCTCTTCCTCTTGAGAATTCCCACCCCCAAATCTACAAGGAAAATTATCTACCATTGTTATAGTTTTAGAGTCACACTGGTTCATTTCTAAATTTGAAGTCAGCTTTGTGCCATTCCTCTCCTTAAATGTCATAACATAATTGGTCGACCTTTCTGTTTCTACAAAATCCACATCATTTTGTTTTACATCCAGTTTCAAATTCAACAACCTCTCTTGCTGTTTCTCATGCTGCATACCCCTAAATTTGGAAACAGAGAATGGGTCATGCTTTGTTGGCATAATCTCAAGTTTTGACTGGTCAATCTCTGCATCTATATTTAAAATTGCATGCTTATTTGCTATGATATCTGTGATTGATAATTCTTCTATCATTGCAAGATCTTTTTGCAGTGTGTCTGGTCTAGGACTCACAAGCAATTTCCCACGCTGTTTCTGCTGCTTTCCGTCAAAACTAGAAAGAGATAACTCACATTCTGGTTTGATTTTACTATCTTTGAGGGATTTTTTTGTCTCATCTGATTGGACACATGAATTCATTTCTACATCTTGAGTTGCTTCAGTCACATTATTATGTTTAGTTGCAACAATCTCAGTGCCCGACATTTCAAAATCCATGTTGACGTGATTTTGTCCCATACAGCATCCCAAGTCCACTGGTGTACCTTTTTTATCGTGCCGATGCTGCTCTTCACAATTATGAATATGTGAGTTATCTGATAATCTCAAATGGCTATCTTCCTCGGAGTTAGGTGCTGCAATCTCAACCATAGACTGGCTACTTTCAATAGCATTATTCTTATTCTCAGTTGTTGTGATGTCAATATTACATGTCTCACCTTCCATGACACTTGGATCCTTTAATCCCATCCCACATCCCAGGTTCAATGCCACAATTTCTTTTTCTTTTTCTTGAGTCTGGCCTGTCTCAAAATTCAAGAGAGATGTGTCATTTTGTGTTTTCAATCTGGCAGTCGCAGTCATAGATTGGTTTCCTTCTAATGTAGTCACATATCCAGTACCATTACAGTGCTTAGTTGTCATGATGTCAGTGGTAGACCCATGCATTTCTAAATAAACAGATTTCTTTCGCTCCATACCCACTTCTGTATCTGACAATTTCCTTGTTTGTTTTTGTTGTTGCTCTGCCTCAAATTTGATTGAAGAACAGTTCTCTGCTTCCATTGATTCTGTATTAGTGTTTTGCTCAGTAGCTACAGTCTCAATGAGAGACTGTTTAATTTTGACATCTGGCATTACTTTAGTGTTCTTACTACACTCAGTTGCAATGGTATCAATGCAGCACCCATCCACTTCTTTGTCAACAAGATTATTGGGTTCCAATTTCCACTGCCGACTCAACAAACTCGGTGACTGCTGTTGCAGTTGCAGATTTCCCATATCAAAATCAAAAACAAATGAGTCTGCTGCTGCAGTCAATTCAGTGCTTTTATTTTGTTTATTTGACATATTCTCAATTGTCAGCTGGTTTCTTTCCTGGTTTGGAGTCAATATGGCATTATCCTGTTTATTAGGTGCTTTGGCTTCAATAGTAGACATTTTAATTTCTACACTAGCAGAATCTTTTGATTTCATGCCCTGCCCTGTCCTCCAGAATGCTGACTCTGGTTGAGAATGTGAAGAGTCAAAATGCTCTTTCCCTGGATTAAGCTCTTTAAAAGAGATATCAGGCTGGACCTCTGATAATTTTTCAGCTAGCATCGATTCTAAATAAGGAGAAAGACTTTCGAAATCATATTTGATCTGCTTTTCCTGGCTTGAACTTATACCATTCATTCCTTCACAATTGTCCAAGGTTTTATCATCCGAAACAACCCACCGTCTAGCTTGTTTAGGCTGGGTAAGGGCCATGGTATTTCCTGACGAAGGTTCCCCAGTCTGTTCTATTGGTGTTTTGAAATCTTTTGTTGCAAGTGCCCTATCCTCAGTTTCCAACCCAGGAGTTTTGACTCCTTCAACAGGATTACTGCATTGTTTATCAGGATTCATAAGTTTACCAAACTGTAATGAAAATGTTGTGCAGTCCAATGTAATGTCATCTTCAACAGGTGAGCAGCCACTCATTCCAGGGGCAATGTGCCATAAGGAAACTGGCCCAAAGAATTCCCTGTCTGCACTGCAGAAAGCCCAGAAATGGTTTTTATATAGAAAGTCCAACAAATTCAAATTCTTGAAATATCATTAATAATAAGCATTTTCTTTTAAATTATGAAAAGCAATATCTCAAAGAGTACAAATACTCAGATATGAGCTTATTTTATAGTTCCAAAAAATGGTAATGTCTAATGTTTCTATAAAGAGGAATGATGTTAGATCTCATCACTACCAAGAAGCCAAGTGATAATGTAATTTAATAGACAGCCCAAGAAAATGCTGACAGATAAATATAACAGAAGAGTACAAAATGAGGAATTAAATTGAATAGAATTTCAAAATGGTGAAGTCCTTTAAAAATCATAAATAGGATTATCTCGATCAGATCAAGAGAGCAGAAATTCTACAATATAATATCCCATGTGCACACTCCTCTATGAGCAATTTTTGTCATGAACAGCATTATATTTCTTCTCCATCAATTTCTTGTATATTAAAATATTTGATATTTTCTATGCTGTTTTCTGCATTTTGTACAATTTTGTGAAATCATATCCAGTTTCTTCGTTCATAGAGGTAGCAGCAACGAGAGTTGTTGTTCAACTTCTCTATCTAGTTATAGTCATTCATTTGTGAATGCTTGTACAAATGAACTGCAATACTGTACAAAATAGTTATTTGCATTGAGGCATTAGCAAATTACAGATCTGCAATAACCAACCCATTTGGATAATCTTATCTTAGATGATTTATCTCCATTTACAGATCTATACGTACTCCAATGTAGCCCTGTGATAACAATAGCAAATCCCACATCAAATGCAGGCATACTTGAAGACTTAATTAATATACCTGGCTTGGTCACATTGCGTTAAACTATAATATATTAAGTTATAACTAAATCATAATATCAAATTACCCCAACGAGGAGAATCCTTAGGCACTAAATTAAGTTGAGTCTATCTAAATTTCAGCTTAAGTTTAATATTTGATCAAATTCAACACAGCAAACAAAACTAAACAAAAATTTACATAAAAAGCAGATAAAATGATGCATTGGCCTTTCCTGTTTTTGAGCCATTTTATTCAATATATAATATAACTTAGTATGTGATCCAAAGAATGCTTTTACACATTCCAAAACATTTATAATTTATTAATTTATGTATTCAATGAGCTTCCTCTTATGAGAAACAATTTAGCAATGCATTCAAAATAAAAGCTCTTCATAATATGAATCTTAAGATACAGAAAATTATTAGAGAAATAACAGACAATAAGTTTATAAATGTAGCCGATATTGGCATAGTGTGATGGTTAAGTTATGGTGTTGTTGTTTTTGCCATCAAGATTTCTGTTGGGGTGTTATTGTTGAGTGTTTACCTCAGGGATGAGGTCCCCCATTTGTGACCTCACCAGTTCATAGCTTCAGGTCAAAAGCATTTACCCAAAAAAAAAAATGCATACATCTTACTTCTGGAAGGTGAATAAAATCTTTAGCCTCCAACTTTTAAAATAAAAAGAAAATATTATAAATATCCATTATTTTTCCTTTAATTGAGATTAGATGGAAACTAAAAGAAAATAACAGTTGGCTTTAAATGTCAAAAGAATTAACTTCCTCCATATCAAACAATCTGCTAGCAGAAGATTATCTAATAACATATGTAAGGACATGTGGAGATCTTCCATCAGCTGGTACCCGGGGATGGAATCCATGCAAACTTGATACACTCCTAACAACAAGACCCTGTACAAAAATGTGGACAGTAAGCCAAGCAAATTTCCATGATATTTCTTCTTGTGATTTCTCCTCTGGATGTTATTTTCCAATATTATATGCTACACGGTATCTAGTCTGGTTTGGCTGCTTGTGACAATTTAAAGTGTTGATTCCGTTTATAGTTGGGTATGGTGTGATATAATCTATTGTTGGGTTCACCTTTTTGTGATATCTTATGTAGAAAATATTTTAATTCTATTCCGCTGGTGGCCAAATGTATCGAGACTCCAGTTGTTATGCTCCTGAAATTATAATATATATAGTAATGTATGGTATCTAGTCTGGTTTGACTTGTTGCATAAATTGAGTGTTAATTTGAATTATGTCTATTTAGGTAAGTTTTATTCAGTTTTTCACGGTACTTTTTAACTAAAACTTGTGTAATCAAGATAGGATATATTTTGATTCCATTGGATATATTTTGATTCCATTCTATTCGTCACTAAATGCATACCTTCTTGAAGATTTTACTGTGTAATTTGTGTGAATATGATAGAATTATATGTGTTTAACTCATCCAAAATATGTACAGTAACATATCTAAGCCCCAAATGTAAAAGAAAAATAAACACGTGGCTTCTGGAACTGACCTCCCGGTGAACCTTTATCGGACACACTGACTGGAGTAGCAGCTTGAGCATCAGAAACCTCGAAATCTTCCTTCTGTAAACTAGATATTGGTATTAATTGAAGATGCTGGTCAATATCTTTGTCTTCTAAATGATTTGGCTGAGAATCTGGAGATCCACTTGGCAGAGTTTTAACTATGATGTCTCCAGCAGTAGGCTTATTATCTGGGGGCGTTTCAAAGTCTTCATCTCTATCAAAAACATGAACAGACGTGATATCAGCAAAGCTCACCCTTCTGGACCTTTTCTTTATACGAACACATTCCTCCTCATCATGTTCTCCTGACAAAGTCTCATCACCTTCCTTGCTAATATTCTCAGTTTCATTCACGTTCTCATTCTGGTTTGACTCCATGGCAGCTAAATCAAGATAATTCGGAGCCTTTGTACCCTATAGACGAAACAAAAATCTTCAGATCAATAAAAATACAATCAAAATGCTTCAAAATTATCATAATTAAAAAAGGCATTATTCGTAGAATTCAATTTTGTGTAACCCTTGGGAACCATTCGAGCTATTCAAATGCTTCCATCCTTAACAAACTGGTTTATATAATCTACAGAATCTTTTTAAAAATCAAAAATCTTATAAATCCCAATACTACTAACTAAACAATGAAATCCTTCTGACACTCAACAGCATAGCTGAAATCCTTAATCCCTTTGCTAAGCCAATCTGTGGAAGAGAAAATCCTTGCGGCCTTGCAGAGCGAATCAATGTTGTCAAACCCTTGGAAAACTAATTAGTTTTGTCAAAATATTTCACCCTTTCATACTATTCAAGATAGTTCAAATCCTGGAAACCCAGTGAGAGCCAGGGCTACAATTTATTTTAAAGCTGATGATAAATCATCCGTAATTGTGATAACATCATTATTTTATGAATGCCAACGTTGGTATTTAAATCCTGAACCCCAATTGCGCTGCCGAAATCTTTAAAACCTTGCAAAGCTAATCAGTGGAGTTCTGAAACCTCACAACAATGACAATTCTCAAACCCTTGTAAATCCGAAAGTAAAAGCTTCACAACAAGCCTTCCATTTTCGAATAACCATTCCACTTCAGTGTTCCAACCAAAACTTATCATGTCCAAGAGAACCAGATTCGCTCCATACCCCAGAAACGAACATTTCAAAAAACCACTCCCACGATAACTTTGCGCAGAAAAGTACAGTTTCAAAAGCAAGATAGTTGTGATTAAAGCCCTGTCCGAATGAAGTTTTAAAAATTCATGTTTCAAAATGGACCACCCATTTGCTTCTTGTTATCCTTCGCCAATGATTTCTGTTTGACTGTTCACGTATCATGAACTCCATGAAATAGATATGATATATATATATAAAGGCACCATTAAAATTAAGATTAGTGAAAACATCCAAAACATTTATTTAAACAGTCAGATAGATATGAAATAGATTATAGTTTTAGTCAGTTAATGGAATATATTTCATTTTTCATTCTCAGAATTATCTTTGCATATTTCATCTAAATGATTTAACCATGTTCATTTCCAAATGATTGGAGGAATGGTCATGCAAGCCTGGAGAACTCATATGGACAAATAATCGAAGATCCCAATGATTCATGGAATGAAACAACTGTTTGTCCATTGGTCATGATGGATTTGAAGCACACCATTCAACGATACCATATTGAACCATATTGCTGACCATTCCATAATTCTTTGCTTTATTCAAATTACTATCATAATTTTCTCAAGACATTGTCCAATGTCACACAAAACGGAATCTTCTATGTCTCCAAATTATAGACCATACATTTTAAATATGCATTTCAAAGATCGATCAATTCACTCTATCACTACCAAACATTGCCTGTTCATTTACAACCCATTTGTTCAACTGCAGAATATATCCATAAACGGTCAGATATTATTAAGTTAAACAAAATATCAAATAAATAGCAAAACATTTATTACAACAACTTGGAAATACATGTGTGGTGTACAAAATCATCGCCAAGTTAATTGTTGAGAGACTTAAGTCATGGCTTAATAGAATCATTTCTGGGGAGCGAGGTGGTTTTGTTATTGGCAGGAAAATTCTTGATGGGGTGATTATGGCTACTGAGGTCATTCACTCCATGGAGAAATCCAAGCAAAAGGCTATGTTCATCAAATTAGACATGGCCAAAGCTTATGATCATGTTAAATGGTCCTTTTCTTCAAAAATTTCTCCAAACTTTTGGTTTTTGTTCCGACTGGATCGAGTAGGTAATGAGTTGTGTTCCTTTGGTTTCTTACTCTATATTGATTAATAGTGAGCCTTCAGGCTTGTTTGGTGCTTCATAGGATCTTCATTAGGGGGGTCCTTTGTCACCTTATTTATTTATTCTAATGGTTGAAGGCTTGGGGAGGCTTTTAAAATCTCAGGTTAGGTAGCGGTTGATCCATGCTTGGAAATGGGATGATAATTTGGTTGTCCAGTCTCACCTACAGTCTGTGGATGACACGGTGTTTCTTGGAGTTGTAAAAATCAACGAAGCTACTAATCTAAGATGAGTCTTAGATATATACCTTGCAACTTCAGGACAAAGAATTAATGAAGCTAAGTCCTTTATTTTCTTCAACACCCCTAGGATTCAGTCCAAAATTGCTAGGATACTCATATTCCAAATTAGGGTGTTGCCCTTTGTCTATCTCGATATCCCCCCTTTCTATGGGCCCCTTTCCTAGAGGGTCCTAGCAAGTTGTTCTTGATAATTTCTATGGAAAATTCAATCATTGGACTCTCAAGTAGCTTTCTTTTGCAGGCAGAGTGTTGCTATTGAAATATGTGGTTTAGGCTCTTCCAATTTATCGTTGTATGGTTCATTTATCTCTTTTAAGCTTTGTGAGGGAATTAGATGCCTTGTCTAGACAATTTTTGTGGCCAGGTAACCTTGATTCCACTAAGTGGAGTCTGGTGAAATGAGAGACTATTTGTCGATCGAAGCAGGAAAATGGCCTTGGTTTGAGGCAGGAAACTCTTACAAGGCAAGTGCTAGCTGCTAAATTGTATTGGCATTAGTGCTCTAGTCAGGATCAAGCTTGGGCCAAGATCCTTTTAAATATCTAAGCGAGGTGATGAGTGATGATATGCCTAGATTCAGCTTATCAGGGAAGGGTTATATGATCTAGGAGAGAGGTTCCAAACTTATTCAACAGGGTTTGTTTTGGATTTGTAATAGGAGGTCTAAGGCCCTATTTTGGGTTGACTCTTGGGATGGATGCCCTCCTAGTTTTTCCTTGCATCCACATTTACAACCTTTGAGTTTGGATTTTTTGGAAGTTGGATGGTCTAGAGTGGAGGATTTCAAGGTGAGCAGGAAGTTGGGTAAGGTGGAAGTGTTGCAGTGGAAAGACCCCTCAGTTTGGTTGTTTGGTGGTGTTGTGCAGGATCAGGATGAGTTGGCTCGGATTCTTGTTGGTAGGTGTTGCAACTCTTTAGGGTGTAGAGATATTATGGCTTGGGGCTTGGATCCTAAAGGGGTTTATTCAGTGGCCTCTAGTTACTAGGTTTTGGATAGGTAGAAGTATGGTGGTGACGAAGTCCCTTGGTGGAAACAAGTGTGGACTAAGTATGCTTGGCCCAAATGTAATTTTTTCATTTAGCTTGTTGCTCGAAATAGATGCCTTGCTTGGGAAAATCTCCATAAGCGGGACTTCCAAGGACCTTCTATCTGTTTCCCATGTGCAAATGATGAGGAGAAAACTTCACATTTATTTTTCTAGTGTTCTTTCTTATGGACCATTTGGTACCTTTGTTGGGATGTTTGGAAGCAATCTTATGTGCATGCCTCTTCTCTTGTTGAGTTTTGGAGAAGTTTGGGAAGGCCACCAATGAAGAGCTTCTTTCTTCAAGTGGCATGGAATATTGGGCCTTCTTGCATTATTTGGCAGGCTTGGCTCAAAAGGAATTGTAGGATCTTTGAGGGGCAACATCTAGGAGTGCAATGTACTTATGGCAAAGAATGTTGGGAATAATCCAAGAAATTATTCAAGCTAAATGTGTGATTGATACCCCTCTTGCGCAAAGTGAGGTGGAGCTAATGCATAGACTTTGAATCTTTGGGGGTGGTCAAGTTCCTACCCTGTCTGGGGGACTTCATCAACCCCAAAGGAAGACCCAACGGGAGGGGAGATGTTCCCCTCCTCCTGTTGGTGTTTTCAAGATCAACACAGATAGTTCCTTTTGGGGAAATCTTGGTCTTGTTGGAGTTGGAGGTGTTGGACGATATTGTTGGGGGAGGCCCTATTTTTCTTCTCCATCTTCCAAGGGCACAAATTTAATAATCTTATGGAAGCTCAGGCTATCCTAACAACTTTGGAGTGGGGATGTTCTTTGGGCTAGAGTAGAATTATTTGTGAGTCATATTCTTGGATCTTGATTAATATGTTGAATAGGAGGGATATTGGTGATGCTAATTGGCAATTCAAGTCGATGGTGCGCCAGATTCATCAAACCAGCAATTCATTAGATGATGTTCAGTTTGTCCATATTCTATGAGAGTGGAATAGAGTGGTTGATTGTGTGGCTAAGTGTGCTTTGGAGTTTATGGGAGATTAGAGGGTTTATTGCCAAGATCATCTACCTTTGGAATGTTCTCGGCAACTGAAAGATTTGATTTTTCGAAGATAGGCCTTCATAAGTGTTTGTCTAGGGGGTTTTCTTGCTTTGGTTTGGGCTCTTGATTTGGGTGTTTGGGTTGGTTGTTCCCCTCATGGTGGGGGTGCTTGTGGTGATTTTTATTCTTATGGTTTTCTGATTTAATGAATTTGTATCTCTTTTATTAAAAATACTTGAAAATAAATCTAAACATCATATTGATAAATCAAATTATAGTTAGTTGTGTGAACACAAGATCATATAAATAACATTAACAACACAATTAAAATTGTATGGGCACAAGTGAAAAAAGAAACAATCAAAATAATGATTCATGATTTCCAGTGTAAGACCGTTATAAGAATAATATTGGTAATTTGGCATCAAGGCATCATGAACATTGTGGGGAGAAAACAATTGCAATTCATGAATCTTTATTAGATCATTGTAAGACATTGAAATTGGTAATTTGACATAAAGGCATCATGATGTTCGCTATGGGGAAAATAATGAAACTATACCAAAATTGTATTAACATTTGAGATAAAAAATAATACATATGTACTTTTAAATTGAACCACCTTCCTAATTTCATTATTTTGACACTACCACGATAGGTCTTATTTTCTATAAATATAGACAAAGGCATGACAATGCGCTTCTATTGAAGGAAATGGATAAAATCCATCACAATATACCTTACGATTGTAATTGATTATAGATGAATAGTGGTTATATTTAAATATTTTTGTTTACAATTTTTTATGTGTTTGCACATGTCAACCTCTTGATGTACTCTTCAAATATCTATTAAATTTTAATATATGTAAAACTTCTTAATATATCAACACGTGCATTTCCATCTACTATTCCAATTATATGTTTGATATTTAACTTCTAAAATAATATTTAAAATTGTATTAAAATGATTAGTAATTAAAAAAATAAAAAATAAATTTAATAGTTTATATTGAATGCATTAAAAAACTTGATTCTTTAATGTGGAATGTAGGTCTTTTCTTTAATAAAGGAGAAAGTCAGATGATTAATGTATATATTATACTTTAAGAGTTTATTGATCATTTGAATTAAGAGTAAAAAATAATTATAAGAGGTTGAATGTTCACAATCAAGAAAGATAATTGACTAATGCCACACTCATCAATGCCAATTCTTCAAACAACTCTTGACATGTCTCTCTTGTCTTCTTATTCCTTGTCAAACATGTATATCTTTGTTTCTTATTAAGGATAGCACTTTTTGCTAGAGCTATGAACTAGAAACGGGATTTTCTAAGGACAACAAAACCTTTTACAATAAGATCAACAATAAGAAATGTGGATCAACAACCAACAAATGAACATGCCTAAAATGACCCTAAAAAATAAACATCAAGTTATAGAAACTACAAAACTATAGAGGAGGGTCACCAAACAAATAATCAAGGTTGTTTGAATCTAAACTTCACCAAAGGACTATGAAGAGGAGTATGATTGAAATGGATTGTCTTGCCTTTTTCAAAGAAGTATCAATCTCAACAAAAGGGCTCTTAACCACAGTTTTAGGTTTTATTGTTTCCTTGCATGGGGATCCTCAACCCTCACCAATGTGGTCCTCCTCTATGGTTTCCAACACCTTCCCTTTATATTGAGACTGGGGACTCTCCTCAATTTTTGTCTTGTCCTTAAAGGATGGCCCACATGCATCAAAATCATTTCCTTCTTACCTCATCCTAGAGTGCTCTTTTTCTTGATGAAGATCTTAGCACATCATGGAGAAGTGCCTAGCTTTGTGGAAATGGAATTGAACTAACAAAGAGGTCTCATAATGAATTTTCTACTGAAGATGCCTAACTTGGAGCACAATTTGATATTGTTTGGAAAAACCTTGTATGTTTTGACATTAACACAAAATTTGGAAAAAATGAAACTTTTTTGAGATTTTATAACATTGTCTATGGAAACATGTTAACCAGTAGAATCAACAGTACCTCGAATAATTATTTCATCCTAGAATTCCAAACCTAACCCAAATATAGAACATGTTAATCTTGGTAGCATCAAACCCAATAACCCATTTTTTAAAATGAGGATACATCTTACCAAGAAACCAAGGACCTCCAAATAGAGCTATTGAATAGTCCTCCATGAATTGAAAGGAGAATAAGAGGTATTTGTTTAACAAGGCTGCAACACAAAGTTGACCTAAAATATTTTAGCATTTGGACACCCAACTATGAATAACATCGATGTTCGAATGAGAACTAGAGAATCTCCCAATAAGTGATGAATATATTCCAATAGAAGATCTATCCACCAAAACATTAGGAATCATAAAAGAGGGACAAAGAA
>VDFB02195861.1:0-16890 GCA_007258455.2 Sequoia sempervirens | reverse complement strand
GCCCTTACACCACCGGGATGCTCTTGCATCAATGTGTTGAAATGATGAGTTACCAAGTGCTTTTTAATAAAATTAATAAAGATGAAGTTAGAGTTATGTATGTGTTTAGAATGTGATCTGGTATTTGCTCTGTGTTTCTTCTGTGTTGATCCTATACTTGTGTGGATCTAAAGGGTTTTTTTTGGGGATCTATTGTTGTCATCTCCAGATTTGTAGCTTCTGGTTTGATGAAGTGTGAAATTTGTGTTCACTAGTGTGTGAATTGGTTTCATAGAGTTTCTTTTCTATGGACTGGGATAAATGTTTCTATTCTGCACTATTCCGCAGTCCTCTGTTGATTTGTTTTAGGTCTTACATATCTTGAATATGTCTTGTAATAATGTTCTCTGGGTTCTGGCAAAGATGTTTGTGGTTCGGTGCTCTGGAAGTTGAGTTTTAGAGTTGTATGTGTTTGCATAGTCTGAATGGATTGATGGAAGGTGTTCTATGTGTTTGAAGATTTCATTTCACTCATTGTGGATATATCTAAAAAGCATCTAAGATGTGTTCTAATGCTTTATAAAGCATGTTACATCATCCACATGTTATCTTCTTGTTGGGAAGTGTGTACTTCAATGTTCATTTGTGTTTTCATTAGGTTTGGATGACCTAGTGTTTACACTTCATTTGAAGAATTCAAATTTTAATTAAGTGTTTGGTTGATCCAAGACATTGCTTTTGGTCTTGGTTAAGCATTTAAATGGTCAAATCTCATTCCTTTACAACACAAGAATGTTGAGTTTCTGACCTAATTTGAATTTATGAATTGAAGTGTATGTGGTGACCTTGGAGAAAGTTTCTAAGGTTGAAGATGGTATAAATTCAAGTCAAGTTGTGAAGGATTAAAAACATACAAATTAATGAAGTAATCCACAAGTGAAGAGAAAAGTTGTGTAAAAATAAGTTAAGGCAACAATACTTCATTATGTTAGATTCCTAAAAGCAGTGAGCTGAAGGTTTCTACAATCTTCTAATCAAGGTTATAGATGTGTATAATTTTTTGTGGTGGATCTTTCTATTATCTTTTGTATCTATAGGTAGTGAGCCTCCTTGTTGGACAGTGAGTCCTTTTTGTAGGTAGTGAGCCTTTGTATTCAGGTCGTGAGCCCTTAACAATGAGCCTCTTATATTTGGTTTTGCTATTACTTTATATTGTGAGTTAATCCTCTCCATGGTTTTTACCTTATTGGGTTTTCCATGTAAAATCTAGTGTTCATTGTGTTGATTTTGATTTTTTTATCTACATTTCATGTTCATACTCATAACTTAATAGTGTGGTTGTGAAGTTGATAAGTGTATAAAGTTTTTTGTTTGAATTTGGTGATAATTGATTCACCCCCCTCTTAGTTGTCTTGTTCCTTTTAACACAAGTATGCACTCCAAAAGAAAGGGATGGTATAATAAAATCCTTGATAGATTATAGAGAGGTAATTACTTGGAGTTATGAAGTGTTAAAGACATAAAATACCTCAATAATCGTGCACACTATGCCTCTGAAGAAAGATGAAAATACTTTCAGGCAAAGGTAGTGACTAGTTATTGCATTGCTAGAACCCTTGATCTAGAAAAATTTAAAAATTTGTTGAGTTTAAAAATTATCTATCTAGTACGACACTCCACCTAGGGGGCCAACCTAGTGCTGCTGTGGAAGAAAATTAGAGAAATTGGGCTATGCGTAGATTTCTAAAATCTCAATCGGGCCTCTAAGAAGGATAACTACCCATTTCCTTCACTTGACAAATTTTTGAAAATAGTTAATGGATCTAAGATGATGTCCTTCTTGGATGGGTAATCTAGATAAAACCAAGTGATGGTCACAGAGGAGGATAGAATGAAGACTGCTTTCACAATAATGTGGGCTACCTTTGCATACTGAAGGATGCCAATTGGGCTGATCAATGTGGGAGACACTTTCCAAAGGGTGATAGATATATATTTTAAGGGGATAATTGGGAAATGTATCATCATTTATATGGATAACCTGATGGTGTTCTCGAAGAAAAGAGATGATCATGTGGTAGATTTATGTAATATTTTACAACACTATAAAGATTCTAGGATTTCTCTAAATCCTAAAAAGTGCATCATCAAGGTAACTAAAGGAGAGCTCCTTGGTCACATAATTTTAGAAAAGGGTATCTCCATAGATCAAAATAGGATTGAGTATATCTTGAAGCTATCACTCTCAAATAGAAAGAAAGAATTGAAATCTTTCTTTGGAAAGATTAAATTTTTTTTCAAAAAGTTCATCAGTGGGTTCACAAAAATTGTACACCCATTGAAAGATATGCTCAAGAAGGATGCTAAGCTTGAGTTGATGACTGAAGCCAAGAAAGAATTTCAAGAAATCAAAGAGGTTATAACTAGTGTGCTTGTATTGGCTAGCCCAACCTACTCCAAGCCATTTCATATCTACACTTTTACTTCCAACCATTCCTACACAGGTGTTCTTACATAGAAGGGAGAAGAAGGAGATGAAAGGTCAATCACATTTATGAGTTCTCCCTTCAAAAATGAAAAAGTATGATAACCTAATTTGGATAAAAATTATTTACCCTAGTCAAGGCTTTTAAGAAATTCAAGCACTATATCTTAAGGAGAAAATTGATAGAAATAGTTCCTGATGTTGCAGTCAAGTCCATGTTAATACAAAATTAGTTTAGGGAATGGCACGATAAATGTATGGTGGTATCTAGGAGTTTGATACAAACATCCAACCTATGAATCTAGTCAAAGGCCAAGGACTTTTAAATACCCTAGTAGGTACATATCAACAATTGGTTTGCCAACAATATACTCAACAATACATCACTTTTGATGAGTGTTATAAAGACATCATTTAGTACCTACTACAAAAAAAATGTCTAGAAAGCTTGAGTGCAACCCAAAGGTGAGCATTAAAGATTAAGATTCAAGCTTATATGGTGAAAGGTGAGGTTTTGTATAGAGGGAATTATGAAGGTGTCTATCTAAGGTTCCTAGACAAAGGAATTGCTACCTTTGTTTTGGTAGAGTTTTACGATAAGTTTGGAACAATACATGGTTTAGTTGAGGAAACTTCCCATTAAATACTATGCATAGGATATTACTAGTCCACTTCTTTCAAATATACTTTCCACCATGTCAATACTTATCATGTGTGCCAAGTAGGAGTCATCAAAGAAAGAAATGTGTATATGCCATTGCAATCTATGTATGAGGTAAATCATTTTTCACAATGGGGCCTTGATTTTATTGGAATGATACATCCTCATTCTTCTATAGGACATATATTTATTTTGGTAGCAACTGAATATTGGATAAGATGATCTAAAGTCGTTGCTTGTAGATAAAGTACTATTGAAGTGGTTTCTTGAAGATCAAATCATGACCAGGTTTGGAATTCCCTTCGCACTAGTATGTGATAATGACCCTTCCTTTTATTCACTACAATTAATGTAATGGGAATTTGAGCATGGTTTTATTGTTAACTACTCATCAAACTATTACCCCCAAGGTAATGGAGTGGTTGAATCTACGAACAAAAACTTAATAGGGGTGTTAAAGAAATTGTGGGATAAAAACACAAAAATTTTGGATTTCCCACATTAATTTTATGTTATGGGCTGATCGAACTAGAGTCAAGTTATCTTTAGGGACATCCCCTTATCAATCAATTTATGGTCTAGATCTAGTTTTTTGATGAACCATAGAATCCCAACCTTGAAATTCATGTAAAGTTATCTAGGAATAGATGAAAAAGTACAAGTCAAGTCGATGAACTTGTTAAAATTGGAAACAAAATTTACAACTGCACTTGAACGCGTATCAAAACATCAAGTTGTATTCAAATGATGGATTGATAAAAGAGAAAAAAATAAAATCATTTAGAATTTTAGATCTTGTCCTAATGTGGGATAAATCAAGATAAAATAAAGGGAATCCCTCAAATTTTGATAAACTTTGGACAAGCCCTTACAAAAATTTTGAGATTCTAGGGGAGAGCGCTTTTAGGATCACTACAATGACTAGAGAATTTGTTCCATTTGTAGTTAATAGATACTCAAACACTACTTTAGATTCTAGGGAAGGGTTTCAATTTTCTTGTAAATAGTTAGGATACATTTTTTTCTTTCTTTCTATTTTGTGTTGGTTCATTTTGTGTCATTTGTGTGGCTTGTTCCATTCTTGTTTTTTATCTTTTTGTTTCTTGTGGTTTCCCATGAATGTAAAGGACTACATTCCAATCATGAAGGAGATGAATGAGGTATTCCTATCATCAAATCCTTTCCTTGTCTAAGTTTAAAGTCTACTAATCTGTTATTAACCTTGTGAGTCTCAATTTATCAAATGTATAAGGCCAACCAACCTCATAATTTAGTTACTTGGATCTCAACACTGATAAATGTTAAAAAATTAGGGACGCAAATAGAAGTGGAATATAGTGATCTATGGATTCACAAAAATCAAAGGGTGTTGTCTTTCTCAGTGACAACCATGATTCCCAATGCACTATTAGGTGATAGCCTAGAAGTTTTAAAAAAAATAGAAATACAAAAAAATGAACTAATAAAATTAGGTGATTCAAATAATCTCTACCAGGGCTATGGACATTTGACTGGAAATAGAGCTATTTTTGGGGGAATCAGAGGTACCTTCATTGGGGCTATGGACACCTAGTTGGTAGTGAAGCTATGTCTAGGTCACACCAACTAAAAAAGAGAGAGCATAATAAAATAGTTGGGAGAAAGGAAAGATCAAATAAATTATCTTGATTCATTGGTCATCATATTTTACGCATACTTCCATTTTGAAGGAATGAATTATGCACACACACTTCGAGGTTCATGGAGAATATTATGAATAGTGAATTGGTCAAGTACTTGGATACCTCTTGACTCTATTGTTTAATACTAGGTTTGTAATGTCTTTGATTTTAATCATGTTTGAAATATTTAAGGGTGAAAATACTCTGTAGGTATTTTTTTCATTGGTTTCTATTTTTTGTTTTGTCGCACTCATGCTCCTTTTTTCTCTTGGAAAAATGGGGAACCCCCTCTTTTTTATTTTTTGTGTCTTTGTTTCCCTTTCCTCCTTTTCTTACATTCCTTATCCCTTATTATTTTACTCTATTTTTTGTTTTCTTTCAAACTTTGAAGGAAAGGTATACCTTCCTCTTAATCATCAATGTTTGTTTGTCCCACCTTTCATTGAGCTTCATGGGTTATAGTTTTCTCTTTTGACATGTTTCCACTAGTATAAAAACAATAATAAACTACTAAAAAAACTACTAAAAAATGCCTATAAATGATTGAACATGGTCACATGACCAGTAGTAGTTTATTTCCAGTCATTTATAATGTGACCAAATTGATGAATAAACTATTTTTAGTCATTTGATTGATCGATTTGGTCATTAATTTAGTCATCTAATTGATCAAATATTCTGTTAATTTAGTTGTTTGATTGATTGATTTGGTCGTTAATTTAGTTGTTTGATGGATCGAGTTGGTCATTAATTTAGTCATTAATTCGATCAATTTGGTAGTGTGTTTAGTCATTAATTTAGTCATTGATTGTTTTAAATTGGTCACTTATTTAGTCATTTTTTATTCACTTATATATTTAGTCATTAATTTAGTCATTGATTATTGTTAATTAGTCACTTATTTAGTCATTTGTAGTGCATTTAGTCATTAATTTTAATCATCATTTTGATCAATTTGGTAGTTTATTTAATTGTTTTTGTTCACTTATTTCTGTCAACTAGTAAATTAAAATCTTAGATAATGTATGATTCAAATTAATCTAGACTATTAATTGGGATGACATGTCATAATCTTGTAGAGTTAGGAAAAATAGTGAAAGGAAATAATAACATACCTAAAGTGTAGTCATTTTACCCTATACCACTAATCGTCCATTGGTTAGCCTAATTCATTTAATGTGTTGAACGTTTAATAAATTTAAAGTGGCATAGTCTAATGACTATAATTAAAATTAATTGATTATTTCTTAAGGAATACATCATTCCTCTATTAACTTAAGAATGAAAATGAACCCTTGATATTGAGAAGACAAAAGTATTATTAATGTTGGATTTTCTAATACTTTATAGAATAAATGGCTTGAGCAAGGAAATTTAGTAACTTGTGAATGTGGCAACATATGATTAACCATGTGAAGTGAAATGATAAGGGGATCTTCAATAGGAGTTTTCTTAGTGGTGAATATTTACCAATTGGTGAATAGTTAATTTTTTCCAATTAAAATTTAGTGAATATTACAACTATTAGGGGGGAATTAGCCATGATTTTATGAATTATCAGTCAAATACATGTTAATTCACTGTCAATTTATTATATGAAATTTATAATTAATTTTTTTCCATAGCAACCTATGCACTTGTAACAAGGAACCACTTGGAATTTTGGAGGCAAGATTTAATTTACTGACATATTTACCAATAGCATTAAAATTTCACCATGTATGAGGATTGATTTCACCAGTACCAATATAATTCCATGCTAAATAACTACACATTATTTATTAAGTGCATAATCATTTTACTTATTCATATATTTAGTCATATTTATTCACCGATTTTTGTTAGTTGGTAGTATATTTAGTCAATTGGTAGTTTATTTAATGATTTTTGTTCATTGATTTCCGCCTATAAGTGTTGGAAATGAAACAATTCTTTAATTGAGATTTAAAAATATCAAAACATAGAAAAACATAATCAATCATTCATTTGCACATAACGAAACAACTATTAAGAAGGAAAAATACTAAAATTTTATTGGGGAAATATGTTCTTACAATAGATACAAGACAAAAATGTGTCTTTTCTTTGAAAAATGTACTATTACAAAGTGTGTTTCTCTGTTTCGTGAATGAGAAAACTAAGTTACAATGCCTTTTTTTTTCTTATGCAAGATATTACAATTTTGATGACAATTCTATGTTGCAACTTATTTGCAACTACACATGCATGTATGTTGCACTCTCTGCAATTTTTCCTCTTCTCTGTACCTCTTTATCTACTCTATATTTACTTATTTTTATGCACCCCTATTCTATGTGTCTATTGCTTACACAACAGCATATCACCTCTTCTATAATGCACCAGTTTTAATGAGTAGAACCCAAACTAAAAGAGAAAAACATAATCAAGGGGTTTTACATTACAAGTGTAGTAAGATAGAACATTCTCTATTCTACTCACAAAATGTACATCCAAATTAGATTCTTTGTTTTTTGTTTGGGTTCAACTTATTCAAGCTCAGTACATTCTCTATCTACAACTTCACTCTCCACACTTTGTTACTGCTAACCCTTTTTTTTCTCTTTTGCACTTATGACTTCACAAAAACACTACAATCCTTGAACAACACATTCAAACTATTGCATAAAATAGTGGTCCAAGTTGTCTAACAACTAGTATTGCAAGATCATAAACATCAACTATGACATTTTTTTCAAATATTTTAGTGGCCAATGTGTGAAGGTCCCTTCTTTCTATTTCAGATAGAAAGCTCCATCTATTGTGTCTAGATAAGCAAGAGGTATGTTACTTGTGACCTTTAAAATTCATAAATTTTCATCTCTTGTTCCTTTCAATTCAACTCCATGTACAATAGATAGTGAGTGAATCCACCCAATGCCCACAACAACACCATCAAACAGATCCAACACCTCAACTTTATCCCCTTCTTGGATTTTATCAACAAATATCTGGAAAAACAAAAAAATACACATCAACTTCTATCAAATAGGTAATGATTACCCTTATTTACATAATAAAACAACCATTACTTATTTGAATAGTAATTGAATAGTACTTACTTGCATGTGGTTTCATAGCACTCACCTCAACTTCAACACGATTACCACTATGAATATCATGTGCATGCTCATCATGTTCATCATCATAATCACTATCAACATCATTGCAGACATGAAGTTGTACAACTTTAATACAAAGAGTTCTATTGACAGGGCCTTTTTCCTTTCATTCTGCTTTCACATAATTGCTCTACATCAATGTGGTTTAATCATCATGCAAAAATTAATATAATTCAAGTAAAGAATGCAAAAGCTATAATTTTTTTGTGAAGAACAACATTTTAAGCATGAATAATGAAAAAAATTTGGGATAGATAACTAAAAACTATTATATTAATTACCTCAACTTCAGGACAACTAAGATGACTGTGTTGCACATTCTTGTCCACTTCATCACTATCAATATTGGCTACTTTGTTGAAATCATGAAGGTGTTTTTGTTTTCCTATTGCTTTGATAAAATTGCTTTACATTTGGTTTAACCATTGTGCAAAAAAATATACAAATCATTCAATAGTCAAGTAAAGAATGCAAGTTATAATTAATATTAAGATTCTAGATCACTCCAACAATAAAGAAACTGGGTTGGATTCTCCTATGCTCATATTTCAATAATGTACATATTAAGAGGCATTTGTATGTAGAATTTCCAAACAAGAAGAAATGAGATCAATAGATCCTATTACCTCATCTGAATCCATGGATTTATGCTCATTCCATGTAGAAACTATAGGGTTAACAGAGGTAACCAACTCTAAAAATTGTTGAGTGAGATTGAATATGCAACTCATTACCTTTTGGTACCCTATTTCATTTGAGTTGACATGATATACAAACGCTCCTATTGGGCATTGAACAAATGGTTGTGAAATCTCAATTGACGAACTAGATTTCCACTTCATCCTACTCTTAGATTTACTAGGATCTAGTGTTGCCATATAATTAACAATATCATTTGCACCTGCTTCTCTATTACTATTTTCCACCTAAAATACAATGTCAATTTCAACATATAGTCAATTCAATAAAACATCAAAATAAATAACACAATATAAATTAAACCAAAATGCCATACACTTACTACAATTTTGTCCATTTTGGTGTGCAACCTACTTTGGCCAAATGTATATCTAGCCCTCACATTATCTCTTGCTCTATTGCCTCTATTAATCTTTGCCAAATATTCTTTTGAATGCATACTTTCTCTCAGTGCCTCCCACTATTTAGGAGATAGAGTGGAGTCTAAAATCTATTTTCCCTCCCATATTATTTTTCTGCAACTATATCTATAATTTTTTTATCAAAATTCTCATTTTTTGCTTGTAATATTTTCTAGAGATTTGTCCACCAGTAGTCTCAAAAGAATTTTCAATTTTTGTATAAAATTTTCCACAATGCATGGATCTTGCTTTGCAAAACTTGATTTTTAAATGTCCAAATGGGCCCTACATCTAGGTATGTGCAGGATCATCATGGAAAAAATAGGTCGTTAAATGGCGATGAAAATTCAAAAAAAATAGAGTTAGGCAACTTGACGTAAAAAATTAATTAGTTATCTATATTATTTCAAAAATATGTAAGAATAGAATCTATAGCAAATTGAATGTAGTTTCTAAACTACTAGTTTTTTTTTTTTAAATCTATTTGTGTGAAAATTTAAAATTTCAATGCAATAGTACTTAAATTTCAAGAAAAAATAAATAGGTGTTTGTCTAGCCACCCTAACCACAATAAAATAATATATTTTTATAAGATTTTAGATATAAGTAGAGGACTCATGTCCCAATGTGGTGCATATTTTTTTGTAATTTTTTTCTAAGTAAATTATTAATTATGAATTTTTATTACAACTTTTAAAAAAATATAAAAATTGTATGTCTGGATCACCTTAACTTGGTCAAAACTTCATAAAATTCATTTTTTAATCCTATAGTATGTGATGCATGTTTCAGATTCAAAAATGTGATATCGCTTTGAAAGCTATAGATATTTTTCAATCATCCTATCAATTAGGACTTTAGTCGTAATTCAAATAGAAAATGAATAATAATATTTATTAAATTCAAAGTAAAGCATAATTTTATATTGGTGGAAATCAGAATCTCCTTTAAAAACCCTTTTCATTTCATCAATTTTGGGTAAAAAAATTCATCAACCACATACCCTACACATACCCATCATATCACCACTTTTTGGCCCATTATGATCCTGCACATACCCATCTTACACCCAACTAGGTGGCCCACTTTGTAGCATTTGGCCCAATGGGCTCACCATCTCTGAATACCTCAAGCAAGAATGGATTCTTGCCTTCTAATTTTCTTTCTTTTGCATTCCTTTGTAGATCTGTACAAATCTTGACTCAATCTTTGTATTTTGACAAAAACATCCACATCTACTATTAAATTACCACTACTAGTTTTTCTTGTTGATCCACTAGTTCCATAAAAAATTCTAGATGCAACATGTGCACTATGAGGCATAACAATTGCAACTAGCGGTCTCTCTTCATGACTTTCATTAACCGAAACTTCATGTTCCTTGGCCACATCAGGTGTGGCATGAGTAGGTAGATCAGTACCAGTCTTCACATATTTCACTTCAAACACATCCTTTAATGTTAAATAAATCTTATGCAGATCTATTGTTCCTTTGCTCTGATGTTGTTCAATAATCTCTCTTAAACTTTGTTCTAATATATCATTAGGATGCAGATCACCATGTGCTATATTAGGTTGCACATCACCATGTACTATATTAGGCTACACATCACCATGTGTTATATCAGGCTACACATCACCATGTGCTATACTAGGTTGTACATCATCACAATTATTGTTTTCACCAACTACATTTGTTGAATCACAAAAGCATCGACTTCTATGATATGGCAGCACTGTATCTTTTCTTTCCTTGTTTTTCTTCATGTTTTCTTCACTCTTTTTCTTGCATATAAAAATATATATATATCATATTATGTCTTATATACATAAAGGTCTTACCTATAAAATTTCATTAAACACTATTAAATAAATAATATACTACTTAATGTATTTACAACTTTCCCACTTGTCAAACCAGGACACAATAAAAATTCATTATTCTTGTCCACTTTTTCACTACGCACACACTCATATTCTATGACTGTAATTTCAAAATTATGATCACTATCATCTAATTTGTACCCTATAGTCCTCTTCATTTCTTGAAGTACAAATAAACAATAATGTATAAATCAACAACTTGAATGAGTAAAAAATTTATTGAGTTCATAAGTTGATAACCGTTGACTTTCTAATCCATTGATAACTGCAAATGGAAACTTAAAATAGAATTCAGTTTATAGATTAAAAAGAATTTACAGTAAAAAACCAAGAAGATGTTTACAATTACTGATATTAGACAAATTTTCCTTAGGTATATATTCACAAGAAAAGAACTCATAAGAACATAACACAATTAGGATGAAGGAAAAATATAGTCTAGTTCATCATGAGGTGTGTTAGAACCTTAAAATTTTGTGTAGTTTCATCATCAAAATTAACCTTGAGCTCCATGACTTGAGCCTTGACCCTTATATTCCTTTTTATTTTTTACTAAGCCTTCCCACTATAAAAAACATATAAATTTTTTAGGTCTTACTAACACTGAAAGACCTATACAAAGCCAAAAAATCATTATATATACTTAAGCAAAAACATGCCTAGCTAAAAACATTCCAAATACCTTAATAGTCCCTTATTGTTATCCTCAGCTGTAATATGAACCCTTGGTAGGCTGGTGGTGTGTAAGAGACAACATGAATATATTTACCACCATACCATGAAAGTATTATGATGAGGAGGTGATTGGGTAGTATGAGAGAATTTAAATACATCATAAAGCGCTATACCACAAGAAGGAAAAATGAAGGGTGTAGTATAGTGGGGAATAACCCACCATCCTGCAAGGAAGATCATAAAGGAATGCCATAGGGTGGTATGAACTGCTATACTGCAGAAGGATGTGATGAAGCATGTGGTATAGCAGTAAGACATATGTGACTATTAATGTAAATCGCAGTACCGTAGGTTAAACAAGTCAAGCTTGCAATATAGAGGTAAGGATCCCACTACCTCGTGGTGAAATTCAAAGAAATAGTATAGCAATGTATACCCATCTATCCCGTGATAGTTATAGAAAGTGGTGGTTATATAGCAATATTAAATGCACAAATCACATCAACCCTCTAATCTTGTAAAATAAATGGTGCATATTCAAACTTGAACTACGAGCAAAATATTTGGCATTAGGTTGATACTAATGTTGACATGACTAACCTCAAAATCCATTAAACCAATAATTTGACATTCTCTTTGCACTCATTTACAAAAATTAACATGTGAAGAGATGGGAGTTGTAGGAGGTTAAGCTTTGCAACCATTGTAACCTAGGTAAGTGCATAGAACTCATGAAATAAGTTTTACAAGTACAAGATTGTTTGGAATTCTACATTTCAAAAGTATAGAAGTAAGATAGTTAAACATCATGCCACCCAAGAAGAAAGATCATGAAACTAAAAAGGAAGAATCTAAGGTTGAAAAGAATTCCTTGCAACTATTTATCCTAGATATACTCCCTAAATCAAATGATAGAGGATTTAAGAAAGTTTTTAAAGATGCAGCTCACGATTGTAGAGATGCCCTTATCCCTATCTCTAGGTGGGAACTATTTTGGTACTTTTATGACAAAAGGGAGGACAAGATTCTGGTGTCAAATCCATGGGCATTAGATTTGGCCAAGTTAATTATCCCAAATGTTTTTATAGATGTAGATTTCATCATAGTATTGGCTTAAAGTTATCATCTTGCTACTAGGTCTATGGGATTGCTAGATGGTTCACCATTAGTTGTGTTGACTAAAGTGGGCATCATTGAATGTTTTCATCTAAAAAAAAATCCTTGACTAAAATTGATTTGTAAAGAACTAAAGAAGAATATACTAGATTAAGGAGAACCTATAGAAGTGACGAACTCCCCATTTACATGAAAAGGGGTGTGAACAACAGGGTAACTCTTATATCCCCTTATGTTACTAAACCATTTGTTGTCATAGATTTCCAATTCTATTTCAAGAAAACCTACTTTACGAATGCCAACTCGTTTAATGATGATGGTTGAGGATCGAAAACCATAAGACAAACATTGAATATGATTTTGCCTCATATCTTGAGAAAGAATTACATGAAGGATTTCTGCAAGTCAGAGAAAATAGAGCCCCCATAACATTTAAGAAATATTATTTTCTATGCCACATGATATTATACCAAAATAAAGATAGATGGACCAAAAGGATGTGTTTGGTTAATATTGACTAGTAGGGGAATTTATTGCTTGTGAAATGACGGTATTATATATGGGACAATAGATGTAAGAATTTAAATTATGTGATATTACATGATGAATTTATGCACATAATTATGAGAGTTCTTGGGAACCCACCACCAAGACTACACACACTTGTGCTACAACTGTTAAGACCTTTGGCTTTGAAACTTAAGCAAGGCCATACTCATAACTTCGATGATTGGTTTTTTCTGCCAAATATCACAATAATTAGGATTTATGGATGCCCACAAGCCCCACATATATTGCCAAAGTTTTTCTCCCTTTTATTATCCTTTTTATAGTTCATGTGGTAGATTATATGGATGGAAAAGGCTACCATGCATAAACAAAGGAAGGGTACATTTCTACCCAATTTGGAAACATGTGGGTAACTATCAGTGGGATCTAATACACTTCAAGAGTTGTAGAATTATCTAAAAATAAGGTACTCTTTAGAGTCTAGAATGGAAAGAGCTTTTGACCCTAAGGGTCACATGAATTTTGTAAGACACGCCATCCTCACCAAGGCTATGGTTACTCACCAGATTGATTATGAAGAAGATGTAATTAGAAATTGTTTCACTCCTCAAGAGGTATATGAGAGGAGGAGAAAATCAGAAATTATGAAAAGGATTGAGGGAGAAAGAAAGAAGCATAGTGATTTCTCCAGGCATTTTGTAGAGGAAGCGGATCCTCTCAAGAGGATTAATATGATGATTGATAAGTTTCATGAATTATATGATAAGTTTTTAGTGGAGATGGAGAGACCTACCAAATTGTCTCCCAAAAGGCTGAGTGGTATTGTAATTACAAAACCAATTATGGATACTATTTGAGTATGCCATGCTTCTCTAGGATCACCTCTTGAAAAACCACCTTCTACAAAACAAAAGACAGAAGAGATAGACCCACTTTTTTCCTATGAGATAAGTGAGGAGGTTGGAGATACAAAAATAGTTAATGTGTTATGACATTTCAAGGATGATATTGAAGTGGACCAACCTATTCCTAAAATTGAAGACCATATGCTTGAAGCTAGAGCCCATATTCAGTTACAAGGAGAATAAGAAATGCATGAGGATGAGAGGGTAATTGTAGCTCTCAAGTTCTTGGAAGATGATGAATTTATCAAAACCCTTGAATTTAAAGACTTTTGGATTAAGATGAAAATGAGAGAGTTTGAAGTGATGGTTGAAATAAATAAGATGGGAGCTAAGGAATCCTAGCATGATCAAATAGTAGCCCAAAATTTTAATGAATTAAGGATTGATAATATTGATGTTGACCCACAAGAGGCTAAAGAGATGATTTTGAGAAGTAATATAATTATTGTCCCTGGTATGGAATTAAAGGAAAAAAAATCATTTGATCAAGTGAGAACAAAGGAAGACCTAATGTTGATTGTTGAATTTGACTTAGATGAAGGGTTAAGTGGCACAGGGTATAACCCTAAGATTGAAACCTTGGCATTCTAGGCCAAACAAAAGAGTACACAAAAACCAAGGTTATTAGATGTAGTGCAAGAAATGAAAGGGATAGCTATGGTGAGAACATTAAAGCATACATCTCCTCTAGAAACTGCAACCATGACAATGCATTCAAGTATGTTCACCCAAGCTCCAATTAAGGAGATGGAAGCTAGATTAGGAGAGTATGAAAAGGAACAATTTTTTTTAAATGATGAATTCAATAAATTATTCATGGAAAATGTGAAGTTGAAGGAACAATTGAAAGGAGAAAGCCCCTTACAGAGAAAGGAAATAATGTTATACCAACCTCCTCTTGCTCCACCAGTTGATATAGAAAGTGCTTCCACTAAAAATGTGAGCATTCTTAGACAAGAGATTGAAGAGTTAAAGAAATCCAACAATGAGGATAAGGAAGGAGTGAAAAAGAAAATCTATAATTTTTTAGAGAAGGTCCTTGAGCATAGGAAAAGTTAATTGTGGATAAGTTGGAAAGTGTGTATGATTGCAACAACTCGCTGACATAGGAAATTGATCAGATGAAACACATGTACCCATATAGGATCCTATTTTTAATAACTAACAACCCATACACCACACATTGCTAACCTTGTGAAAAATATTACAGAGGAGTTTTGAGGCTCCTGTAGCATTAAAACCTATAGAGAAGATGGGTAAAATAGTTAGAGATGAATTCCAATATATACAAGGAGAGGAACAAAATATCATAACAAGAATAGATTTATTTCATACTCTAAAGTAGTGGTTTGTACCAAAATATTGAAAGATGATGACCAATTAAAGGACCTCACTGAATGGAAGAGTGAATTTGGCCAGATTGTTTCACATTGCATCACTCACATACAAAAGGATGGTGAGTTGAGTCTTGATAGGTTTGACTTAATCATGGATGGAGTAATAGCCTTGGATGTTGGATATTCTAATTTTATCATGGATTGCAAGGTGTTACTAGACAACTGATGGAAGATTTGCATTGCAAATATATTAAAAATTCAAGAATACAAATGGCCACATGATTATATAGTGTTTAAGTGGGAGAAAAAGTATTTGTGTCCTCCCAAACAGTAGGCCTTGGAGTTGTCACAGTGGAAGAACTAGACATTCAGATACACTAATATGGAGAAAGGACCTTGAATAGATCTTCAATGATCACAAGTTCCTTATGGAGATTAATAGACTATGGTGTCATGAGTGCTACAGACTTCATTAGTTATCTACTTTCTTTGTTTTCTCTTAGTTATGTTTTAAGCAATACTAATGTTTAGTTTATACGAAGAAGCATGAATTTTGAAAAGATGCCATATTTTGTAACGGTTTGAAGCTTGTTGCTTCTCTTAGAAAAGAGAAACCAAGACCGAATTTTGATATCATCATCATAGGCATCTATAGAAACATATATGAGGAGACTTTTTTTATATTGTAATATCTATTTGAAGTAATCAATAGAGAAGAAGATTTAATCTAGCATTCAAATTCTGGTCTCAATTATTTATTGATAATAATGTGTATGATTGAATTTTTTCTGTATTTTAGGTGGGAATATAGGGGTATATTATGAATGTAGTATTTTAGATATCATTTTATTGAAAATATTGAACAATTTTCTATTTTGTAGTCTCTTAGTTTTAGTTTTCAACATTAATCAGACCTAAGAGATCATTTTTTTGTTTGTAATGAAGAGGCTTAGTTCACCTAATGTTAAGATATATTTATGGATTATTAAATCATAGATTTTCAATATTGTTTCCTTCACACAAGCATATTCAATGCATGTGGAGGCTAGAAGCTATATTACAAACTAAATCTATCATCTAGGACATACAAGAAAAGTCTAGCATTTAGAAAACATATAGGACATACAAGAAATTATATTCTAAGTAAACAAAATTAATTTCAACCAAAGTAAGAAAGCTAAGAAGAATAAATTGCATTTAATAATAAATTACACCATACATATAACCAAAGTTTTGGTGATAAGCTAACCTCTTAAGATGGGTGAGTTATTAATATCAATAGACCCCAGTGCAACCTTAGATTCTCTGAAGATAGGAAAGTCTCTTCTAAAGAAGAGAAGAGAAGAAGTACCCATTGAATTATTAAAAAACATTGGGGTTCTTCATTTTTACCATGATGAACTAGAGTTGGCTCAACAAACTTTTGTGGAGGCATTA
>VDFB02195860.1:0-14390 GCA_007258455.2 Sequoia sempervirens | reverse complement strand
GTCATAAAGAACTATGTGCCAAAAACTACATAAAACAAATCATACACATCAATATATTTACAAGTTCTTGATAAGTGCTTTTATATAAGAACAAGTTGTCCTCAAATGAGGACATGGGACCCCTAGGATAAGAAAATGACGTGGATGAGATGTTAGGTACCTTCGACATCAATAGATATAACATAAAAGAAAGGGGGACAAGGGACATTATGGATGCGTGTGGAAGTAGGTATTATCAGTTATCAGTTATTATTATTATGGATAGAGGCAACCAATCCACTTCAATTATGGATGAGAGGCGATAGGCAACCAATCGATAAGGATAAAATGAATGACGTGTCGGCTGCTTTGTACTTTTGTACACATGGTATGGCCTACTTGTAGTCCACGTCAGCATTGAGAGGAATCATAATTTTATGATTTTTTCATAATAACTAAAGTAAATTTTTAAGACGTGGCTTTTGAACACGTGGCATTTGAGTTGTTTACAGACGTGTTTTGCATGGTGACAGGGTGAAGAATACACGGAGTGTTAAAAAGGCCATGGAAAAAATGCAAAGCCTATATTTTAGTAAAAGAACGTAAAGTTTAAAGTCGTAATATTTCTCATTGGCTACCACCTTATTCCATTCTTCATATGCGATTTTATCTGTCTAATTAAATGATAAATTATATAATACAGTCCAAATCTAATTCGAGATAGTTGAGTTAGATTGATTAATAATAATGTAGTTGAAAGGTTAGGGGTGTTTGGTTTTGTTTATTGATAAAAGTAGTTGTTATAGTCAATGTTTGGCAATCAGGTTTTATGTTTTGATATTTTATTTTTATTTTATTGAAATATATTTGTTTTTAAATTTAGTTTTATTTGTAGATATGATTGTGCGTGGAATAGTTTTAAGTGGGAAGATTTTATCTACTTGTATTTTTATTCTTTGAGGTCATATATTTCTACGACTTGTGTACTTATAAAGATATCTATCTTCTGAGACATGGTGGTGCTAAGAAGCACCTTGAGGATCTTGTTATTGTTACTGAAAATTGTATTGACAAGTCCTTAATATCAACCAAGCCCATGTTGTTGATTGTACAAGTTTGAAGATACAAAAGAAATGATGCGTATGAAATCTGGATGATGCCAAGTGTAGTATCTATGATGTAAGATGTTGGTGCAATGGAAAAAGATTCATGTTGTGAGAAACAACATAAAAATGTCTTGAATCTTCATGGGAAGATAAAGTAACAATACAAGAAGAATTCCTTTGGAGAGAACCAATGTTGAATAGTTTCCTCCATATTCAAACACTTTATCATTGTATCATTCAAAGAACTAGATAAAAATATGTTCAAAAATTTGTCTAATTTTTGGTTTATGGTGCAAGATGAGGTGACATACATGTTATTAGTTGAGGGGCATTTCCTTCCTCATCCATTGAGCATTTAAATATTTTAGGGAACATAAGCCTCCATATTGGGGAGTTGTGATATAGAAGGATTTAGTTTTTCATCATGACATGCTAGAAGAGTTTTAGAATAGAGTACAACCTCTTGGTTGGCTATTGAAAAATATATCAAATGGTATGAGATGATAAAATGTAGGTTTTGATATGAGACAACAATTCAAAAAGAACTAGTTTTTTCTCTATAGTGAAATGATTGGTCTCATTGGCATCAATCTTAAAAACATCACAAGTATTTTAAAATCTTTGAGGCGAAGATGAAATCACCTCTATAGAAAGTGCCAATTTCATTATGCTTGTTTTTTAGCGCATCATAACATTTGAGTTTTGATGAATTTATTGTATATATTAGCCTCCTATGGCTTAGTAACCTATAAATAGACATTGCAAGCTCAAACTAAGTATTAAGGAGAATAATTTGAGATAGAGAATATATTTTTCTTAATTCTTAGTGTTCATTGTAAGTTGTAAAGTAGGACTGTTAGGGTTTTGAGAAGTTGTTGAGATCTTTGAGAAAATAAATTAGTTATTTGATATTATTGCTATATGCCCAAGAGGTTTGTACTACTTTTTAAGTGTCATTAGAGTGATTTTAAGTGAATTATACTCTTTGATGAAGCTTTATCAAAGTTGATTTTTGTAGATTATAGTGATAGACCACTTATATTCATGATATGTTTTTCTCTTTAATTTTCCTATATTTTTTATTATTCATAAAACAAAACAAAAAATATAAAATTTTGAAATCAAAATCAAGAATATAAAATGTAATTAATTATTAAACAAATTTGTCTAAATAAATATGAATAAGACTATATTTACTAATTTATCATCATTACAATATGATTATTTATAATTTTTTATTTGAAAACTTTATGAACCACCATAGACTAACATTCAATGTAGAACACTTTTTAGTCATGATCAGAAAGGGAAATAACTAACATTCCACCAACCAATAACAAGAAGGCAGTGGTTAGACACATATGGTGAATATAGATACGTGTGGAAATATATAATTATCAAGTATAGATAAGGTTGGTTTTCTCTATTTTGGTCTAAGATGTACTTATCATCCCCGTCAAATAAATATAGTTAAGATATACTTGGGTGGCCTTTACACGCATGTAAATGGGTGGTGGGGCTGATCGGAGGAAGAGGGATTGTATTGGGAAGGCGGAGGCTTCAACGAAAACGGCGCTTCAAAGTACGTAAAGCCAAATCTTTCGCAAGACACTTGAGTTTAAGAAATTAATACTCGTAATGGGGGAACTTGTTTACTCGTAGATAATCTTTTAATCTTATAGATATTACTAAGTTAATATATGTGTTTGTATAATTTATTAGATCGACGGTTTGTAATGTTCGAGGGGCGTGTAAAATGATTGAAAGCATTTCAACCGTTTGATCATTTTTTGTGATTTTTGAGTCATTTTTAATTACACTATTATGTGTTGTCTTTTGTAGTCATCAACAATTGTATTTGCACGAGAGTTGGCCACCTCCTACGCCCAGAGTACGTACAAATCAGAAGACTAGAGGAGAGGAATGATAGACATGAGACCCATCCCCTGCATTTTCATGCCTCATCGCCAACACTGCACGTTGCCTTTTACGGATTAATTTGTGACTTTATGTTTTTCCACTCTAGTTTTACTTTGTATCCTTGCATTAGCTGTAGTGTTTTATATACATATATAATTATATATTTTTGATCATTGATGTTTAGGCCCTCTATTCTTGCATAGATGTTTTCATAAGGTTAGAGTCTAGAATTATCTTTAAATTGCCTTGCAAAAACATTTCAACTTGATATGTGTTAATACAATATATCTCCTCCTTAAGTATATCTATTCATACTTTTTTATACAATACAATACAATACAATATAATATATATTTTATATAAAACAAATTGAATTATATTACTATATATATATTGCTTCGTAATAAAGTATTATATTGATTTAAAAACGTATTTACAAACATCTGCAAGATGCAGGATCCACCATGATTGTCAAGGCTTAACAATGATATGCCCAATACCAAACAAAAAACAAACAAGCCCAACCCACCACATACTAGCTTTATACCAGAGAAATCGACGCACCAAACAACCTAGAGAGACAAACTGACTAGTAACGACCAACCAACCCAATGCCAAACCAAAACAAAGCATAAGAAAACACCAAAGGCCTTTAAACCAAAGACACCACGAAACCATGAAACCAACTGACCTACATGAAACCATTGGCCTTCGCGAAGGCGTCGAATTTTGACACCCATTCAAAGTCCTCCACATCCACTAGCCACAAATTTTTTTAAGGAAATTAGCCACAACCATTGCGATCATCCTGTGTCGAACTAGCGCCATGCCCTTCAGGTCCAAGAATGGTAAATCTTGATGACTTCACCCGACTTTTTAACCAACTTCAAATCTTTTGGTCATAGGACCCCTGCTCTAGGTATCACCACCTTGAGGATCTCATCCAAACCCTGCATCAACCCTTTCCTAAACAATTTGCAAACTAAAGCTTTGGCTTCCGCCTTAGCCTTGTAAATTGTATATTCTCATTGGAAATGTTTGGAGGTTTGTCCCATCATAGTGGCTTATATTCTATAATAAAAAATATTATGTATAATTATAAAATTATTATAGTTACAAAATAATTATTATATATTATATTGTATATTATCTTTATGTATATCATATTACACTATTTATATTTATATATAACAATTTTTATTATAGAAAATTCATCAAATTGTAAATTGTATTCTCATTGGAAATATTTGGAGGTTTGTCCCATCAGAGTAACTTGTTATTCTCAATTATTATCAAGTGTTTGAGGAATATTTCATAATATGCTCCTCTTTTGTGCAAGTTATTTCATTACATTATTGTTGTCCCTTATCCTTTTTCTTTGAAGATGAAATATTTTATCTAGTTGTAGGTAGTGCACTTTGGCATACAATCATCTATATTTTGAGGTTTAATACATGTCTCATAATGTTTCCAAACAACCCTCTAATCATGAAGACCTCCTTATCCATTTCATTCTTCCTCAATTGCATTTTTCTCTTCTAAATACACTAGTCTATTCTTGTATACTTTTCCCTTTTCTTTGATGGAATTAGTACAATTACATATCCATTTCATCTTTGTAGTATATAAAGAATAAAATTATTTCTTCAATAGTCTTTTTAAGTCTACCCACCTAGATATTTGAAGTGCCTTTCTACATTCCAAGGACATTGCATAACTCTCATAATAATTCAAGGTATGAGTCTAGCAAAGAACAAAACATTGATGGAATGTGATATTGTGATGACTAAAGTATATTTCCATCTAATCTAGTTTTCCAAAATTTATCTCTTCATCACATGGTTGTATATCAATATTAGCTTCAACCTTGAAGAAGCCACCATGTGATGACTCTCCTTACTTGGATTCAGTCATCACTAGTTCTTTCTCTTCTCTTTATGAGTCCTTGTTATTCCAATTCTCTTAGTCAAGACCAACATAATACTCTCCAACCTATTAGTTTTATCAATTGAACTTGAAATTCTAGCAGCATCTTTTCCAACCATTTGATTAGATTGCCCCATATTCTTCCTTTCTTTCCATGGCTCTTTTAGCCCTAGTCCACTATCTTGAATCTCAATATTATTTTTTGTGAGGGGTTAATTCTCAACATCCACTAGACATAGTGGATCAAGATTCATATATCTATAGCACCACTTGATTTGTATAACACAAAGGTTATGCTACTTGTGATCACTAACAACTATTTTATTTAAGCTAGCTTGCTTCTAGATCCCTCTTATACTATCTAACATCTCATTTAAAATGAAAAATGTAGTAAACACATGCTCATGATCTCATTACAATAGGAAAACATGAATTCAAAAACATTAACATAAGGAATAACACTTGAGACACCAAATTTCCTTGGAAAAAAAACACTTATTAGGTGAAAATTTACAAGAGGGTGCCACATATTTTATAAGTGTTACACCATCTTATACACTAATTGGAGCATTAATAAAGTTTTGAAACCTCTTCTCACTTTTTCTTATCAATCTTGAAACAAGAAAGTCCTCTTTTCCACATGATTAATCAATTTGAACAACAATAAAGGTTTTCTAATTGAGCCAACCCTTTCCACTTTGAGTCTACAAGAAGCATATCACTCCTACCTTCTTCCATAATGCCAAAACAAAGAAAACTATATATCAAATTATTCCAAGACCAACAAATCTTCATCTTCCACTTATTGTTTCACTCAAAACTAGACTAGCAAACACACATTCATAATGGTAAATGGCATGATTGCCACTTTTTACATTCAACAAATTTATTGTTCTCCATTTCTACTCCATTATGACATCAACAACTTTTCCAAAAAGCTTTCAAGATGTTAAGATAATCCCTACTACCCTCCAATCAACTTCACCATATATTGCATCCAAATACATTGATTTTGCAATGAGAAGATTTTCTATCCAAGGACCAAAGGCAACAAAAAATGATTTTATCTATTGTTAGATATTTCCACTTGGTGACCATGAAATCACCTTGGATATGGGTGCTAATGATGCCTAATACCCCTTGGTCCTTGGATTGAATGTAGTGTAATCGAGAGGAAGCAAATATGTCATTTTTGTTACCCCACTTAGACCACAAGAAGTCTTTTATCAACTAAGAAATTTGATTGTAGCAAGATATAGATGAGAGCCAAGAAGAGAAGATGTAGAGGTGATTAGCTACCAAACTCTTATTAGCAAGATAAATGTGAATAATTGTGAACAAAAACTTGTTGCTCTAAGTTATAGATTTCCCTTTCAATCTGTGACCAAGTGAAAATCCTTGTTCCTAAACATGCAGCAACAAGAAGAATGCAAGAAACAATGACAAACACCTAACACCTCAAGATTGGGAAAAACGTTGAACTTGAACATTTAAAAGATAGAATGAAACGATTATACCTTGTCAAGTTGTTCCTTGGTTGGCCCTTCGATCTTCGATGTTGTGTATGCTCCTTGGATGACAAATGAGATCAAAGATGCAAAATCATTTAAAGTGAATGAGTAGTGGATTCAAGTGCTATGATAAAGGAAAAATGTGCAAGTTGGCTAAGTATGGCTTCAAATAACAAAATGGAAAGTGTTTGGTATCAAATGCATGAGGTCCCTAAATGCGAGAAAAGAGGGGGTATTTATAGAGGTTATTGAATTCTCTAGAGAATTCAATGGTTAAGATTGAGCCACCATGGACAAAATGAATGGCTATGGTAAGTTGAAAACTCATAAGCCCTCACATATTGACATGTGGAAGGTGAAATTTTCAAAGGACATGATGAGATGGAAAGGGTACAAATGATGTGGAGGTACTTGCAAGTATCTTGAAAAAGGGATGATGTGACCTATGAATGATCACATGGGGAAGAGAAGATTCATTAGAGGAATAAAAGTGAATTTAAAATTCATATGATTGGGGAATCTTGTGGATAAGACAAAGTTTCAAAGGGAGAGGTGGAAAGTACCTTGAATAAGACAAGGTGCCTAAAAAGGTAAGTTCTTACCCACATGTGACTTGATGTGACAAGTCAAAGATTTTATAAGACTTTGGCACATGTAATGTGACAAGTCAAAGGTTTTAGAACTTGCATGGGGAAGATAATATTTCTTGGAGGAATAAAAGTGAATTAAAAATTCACATGGGGAAGAGAGGAGCATTGGATGAATAAAAATGAATTAAAAATTTCTTGGGGGATGTGGAGAGTTGACCAAGGTACTGGTTAGGCTTAACTGATCAGTAATTAGAAGATAATTAGTGGTTAATAAGGATTAGAAGCCAACATGCAAAATTTGGAGGATGTGACACATCCTAATCAAGGATTAGGCATGTGCACATCCCTGATAAAGAGATTTGATTAAGATTAAGAAAAAGATGTGACATGTGAGGAATTAGATAAATGTCATATTTATTTAATTCATTTGATGAAATGGGGGATTGAAGAGTAAGGTATTTAATTATTTAACTAGATACCTTAGGGATTAGAAGAACTTTAGAAAGTATTAATTAAATAATTAATGCGGATAAGGGGATATTTAGATGAAAAAGAGGTAAATTTGGACAAATGAAGTGTCCAAATTTAAGTGTCTACACAATCAATTGTAAAACCATTTTCACATATTTGAAAAAGTGACACTCAATCCAAAAAAAATATCTAAATAACAAGTAATTACACCATGTTTAGTAAGTTTCATTCCTTTAAAACTTAATTTAAAGGATTACCAAGTATAATCATAAAGAACTATGTGCCAAAAACTACATAAAACAAATCATACACATCAATATATTTACAAGTTCTTGATAAGTGTTTTTATATGAAGAACAAATTGTCCTCAAATGAGGACATGGGACCCCTAGGATAAGAAAATGACATGGATCAGGGGTTAGGTATCCTATTACATCAATAGATAAAACATATAGAAAGGGGGCCAAGGGACATTATGGATGTGTGTGGAAGTAGGTATTATCAGTTATCAATTATTATTATGGATAAAGGCAACCAATCCACTTCAATTATGGATGAGAGTTGATAGGCAACCAATTGATAAGGATAAAATGAATGATGTTTCAGTTGCTTTATACTTTTGTACACATGGTATGGCCTACTTGTAGTCCATGTCAGAGCATTGAGAGGAATCATAATTTTATGATTTCTTCATAATAACTAAAGTAAAATTTTAAGACGTGGTTTTTGAACACGTGGCATTTGACTCGTTTACAGACATGTTTTGCATGGGATAAGGGTGAAGAATAGAGAGTTTTAAAAAGGCCATGAAAAAATTGCAAAGCCTAATTTTTAGTAAAAGAATGTAAAGTTTAAAGTCGTAATATTTTTCATTGGCTAGCACCTTATTCCATTCTTCATATGCGATTTTATTTGTCTAATTCAATGAGAAATTATATAATATCGTAGTCCAATTCTAGTTCTAGATAGTTGAGTTAGATTGATGAATAATAAAGTAGTTGAAAAGGTTAGGGGTGTTAGGTTTTGTTTATTGATAAAAGTAGATGTTATAGTCAATGTTTGGTAATTAGGTTTATGTTTTGATATTTTATTTTACTTTTATTTATATACATTTGTTTTTAAATTTAGTTTTATTTGTAGATATGATTGTGTGTGGAATAGTTTTAAGTGGGAAGATTTTATTTACTTGTATTTTTATTCTTTGAGGTCACATATGTGTACTTACAAAGATATCTATTGTATGAGGCATGGTGGTGCTAAGAAGCACCTTGAGGATCTTGTTATTGTTACTAAAAATTGTATTGAATTCATTAATATCAACCAAGAACATGTTGTTGATTGTATAAGTTTGAAGATACAAAAGAAATGATGTGTATGAAATCTAGATGATGCCTAGTGCATTATCTATGATGTAAGATGTTGGTGCAATGGAAAAAGATTCATGTTGTATTTTACTGTGGAAAAAGCAACATAAAAATGTCTTGAATTTTCATGAGAAGATAAAGTGACAACACAAGACGAATTCCTTTGGAGAGAACCAATGTTGAATAATTTTCTCTATATCTTTTTCTTTATCATTGTATCATTCAAACAACTAGATAAAAAGATGTTTGAAAATTTGAATAATTGTTTGGTTTATGGTGCAAGATGAGGTGACATACATGTTATTAGTTGAGGGGTCATTCCTTCCTCATCTATTGAGCCTTTAAATGTTTTAGGGAACATAAGCCTTCATATTGGAGAGGTGTGATATAGAAGGATTTGGTTTTTCATCATGGCATGTTAGAAGAGTTTTAGAATAGAGTACAACCTCTTGGTTGGTTATTGGTTTTTTAATCAAAAGGTATGAAACAATAAAATGTAGATTTTTATATGAGACAACAATAACAAAATAACTAGGTTTTTCTCTATGATGAAAGGATTGGTCCCATCTATGTCAATTTTGAAATATCACAACTATTTCAAAACCTTGTGAAGATAAAATCACCCTTATAAAATGACAATTTCATCATGCTTTTTTTGGTGCCCCATGATGTCTAAGTTTTGATGAATTTAATTTTGGCATGACTTTCTAGTATGTATTAGCCTCATATGGCTCGGTAACCTATAAATAGACATTACAAGCTCAAATTGAGTATCAGGGAGAATAATTTGGGAGAGATAAAATATATTTTTCTATATTTTCTTTGTTCTTAATGTTTGTTGTACATTGTAGAGTAGGGTTGTTAGGGTTTTGAGAAATTGTTGATGTCTCTAAGATCATAATTTAGTTATTTGATATTGTTGTTAAAGACTAAGAGGCTTGTACCACTTTGTAAGTGTCATTAGAGTGATTTAAATGAGTAATACTCTATTTTTATTATAGCTTTATGAATGATGATTTCTCTCGAATATATTGACCTCACTTATATTCATGATATATATTTCTTTGTCATTCATAATAGAAAACAAAAAATATATAAGTTTAAAATCAAAATCAAAATGTATAAGAATAAATTACATATTACTATTCCATAACTTTATGATATACTCACTTCTATCATTACAATTTGATTATTTATAATTTTTTATTTGAAAACTTTATGAACCACCATAGACTAACATTCAACGTATAACACTTTTTGAGTCATGAAGAGAAAGGGAAATAACTAACATTCCACTTGCTAATAACAAGAAAGAAGTGGTTAGAAAACATATGGTGAATATGGATACATGTATTTTGGTCTAAGTTCTATTTATCATCCCCATGAAATATGTGTGTTTGTATAATTTATTATGTAGAATGCATTTTTTTTATGGACAATGTTTAGCTGATTTTCAAGATTGACGATCTACAATGTTCGAGGTGTGTGTAAGATGATTGAAAACATTTAAATTGTTTGATTATTTTTTGTGATTTTTGAATCATTTTTAATTATGTTACTATGTGTTGTCTTTTGTAGTCATCAATAATTGTATTGCACGAGAGTTGACCACCTCATATGTCCAGAGTACGTATAGATCAGAAGACTAGAGGAGAGGAATGAGAAACGTGAGACCCATCACTTGCACCTCCCTCAATCATTTCACTCTGCATTTTCATGCCTCGTTGCCAACACTACACGTTGCCTTTTTACGAATTGATTTGTGGCTTTATGTTTTTTCACTCTAGTTTTACTTTGTATCCTTGCATTAGTTGTAGTGTTTTATATACATATATAATTATAATTTTTTTTATTATTAATGTTTAGTTCCTCTATCCTGCATAGATGTTCTCATATGGTTAAGACTCTAGAATTATTTTTAAATTGCCTTGCGAAAACATTTCAACTTGATATATGTTAATACAATATATCAACTCCTTAAATACATGTATTAAATAATAATGTAGTATATCAACTCGTTTATAATGCATTAATATATTTTTATACAATACAATATAATTAATAATATATAATATATATTATATCAAATAGATTAAATTATAATATTATTATTTATTATATTCTATAATTTTTATTATAATTAATATTAATATATATTTTATATAATATAAATTACATTATATAATATAACTATATTTATTATTATATATTATATTATATTCTATAATAACAATTATTAAATACAAATCTGAAATTATTATAATTAGTAATTAATATATTTTCATATAGCACAACTTAAATTAATTTCTCTACGAACAATGTCGAGCTGATTTTCAAGATCCATGGTTTGCAATGTTCAGGGAGCATTCAAGATGATTGAAAACATTTCAATTATTTGATCATTTTTCATTATTTTTGAATAATTTTTAATTATGCTACTATGTGTTGTCTTTTTCTGTTAGCAACAATTGTATTGCACAAGATCGGACCACCTCCTCTGCCTAGAGTATGTATAGATCAAAAGACTAGAGGAGAGGAATGACAGATGTGAGTCCTTGATGTAGACCTGAGAGGCTCAATCACAACCAGTTTGACAACCTGCCTTTAAGAGGCATCTAAAGAGATTAAGATGACCTATTTGAACAATCTAAACCACTCTCAAAGTCTGACAACCAACAGAACCATGATTTCACACTTTCACCCCTTCAACCCTAGTAGTAGTGGAAACTTAGTTTTTTCCCAATAACTCAAATGTTCTCCAAAACACTAGACAAAATCTTGATGGTTTTAGACACCCTTTTCAAATTTATTACACATATCTCAATATCAGATACAAATCCTTTAGACCAAATTCCCAAAAACACTCCTTCTAGGCTGACCTAAGTAGGTTGATTAGGCCTAATTTACAAAGCAACATGCCTTCAAACTTATCATAGACCCATGAAACCTTGGGAAAAAAATTTCTATGCCCTCAAACCTTCAAAACCACAATTGGTTTCCACTAGTACGGTCTACTTCATCCTAAACCTGAAAGCCCTTACTTGGTGCACTATTCATGAGGGTTTATTGTACAGACTCCTAGAACTTGAAACCAACTTGAAAACTATCCAATAGCCCTGCAAATGCTTAGGAATTCAAAATACATGGCTTCCCATACAGATTCTACCAAACCTTATGCCAAAACCCCTCCTTTACATGCATTTTCTTCACAAAATTCACAAGGACAATAGGTTCTTCTCCCTTATTTCCTTCTAAAAACTCTAGTCATGCATCTTAAACTTTAATAAAAATACATAGGGCCCCTTAAAGGAGTCACAGTAGCCACAAAAGGTGTAAGGGCCCTTTAAATCATGATTTGATCACAAAACCCTCTAAATAGGGTATACCGGTTGTACACAAGATAATGCTTAAAGAAGGCTTCAAACTCTTTATTAGACCATCAAACTAGATGGAAATCAATTTCAACACAAGCCCCTATAAGGAAAGAAAAATTACATAACATATATCAGCTTGTACGACTTGTACAAGTCTGCAAAATGAGCAAGAAACATAGAAAATAGAAGAAAACTCAAAATTTCTTATTGCCAAAACCTTGAACTTCGAACCAACATTCCAAATGATATCTTCATGCCTTTTTAAATTTCTCTCCATCTCAACCACTGACCAACTACCCCCTAACTAAAATTTGAGCCACTTATGACCATTGGGATTCATAATTCCACCTTTTACACAATTGAATACATTTACAAACATATTGAAGTATTTGCACATCATGACCCCCCTAAGACCATACCAAAGGCTTGGAAATAGCCTTGTTACATTAAAAAACTCTGACCTTGTACAAATATTTATCAATTCGAAAACTTGCCTTCAAAGGCTACAAAATAAATCTTGGTTCAAGACTGAATTCTCCACTCCATGATCACTAAACACAAAAACCTTATCCTAAGACATATTTAATGGTCTTGAGAGACCTTATTCACAACAAAAAATGCTTAAAAATCCTAAACCAACCTATTGAACTCCATAGTTATCATCAAATGATTAAGCATGGAGGATGAGGTGTAGGTGCTCTTGCACCAAACCCATCACTTGCATCTCCCTCAATCATTTCGCTCTGTATTTTCATGCCTCATCATCAACACTACACATTTCCTTTTATGGATTAATTTGTGGCTTTTATGTTTTTCCACTCTAGCTTTACTTTGTATCCTTGCATTGGCTATAGTGTTTTATATACATATATAATTATAATTTTTTGATCATTGATGTTTAGGCCCTCTATTCTTGCACAAATTTTTTCATATGGTTAGAGTTTGGAATTATCTTTAAATTGCCTTGTGAAAACATTTCAACTTGATATATGTTAATACAATATATCAACTCCTTAAGTATATGTAATAAATGATAATATAATATATCAACTCCTTTATAATTTATTCACGTCTTTTTATACAATACAATATATAATATACATTTTATATAAAATAGTTTATGTAGAACCAAGATCAGAACATCTGCAGAAAACAATAAACAAACACATAGTTAGATCATATGCAAGTGAGAATAAAGATTCCCCATGAAATCCATTAGCAAAGCTGAAATTAGGAAATAAAATGAAGAACACAATAAGAAAGCAATGAAATCCTAATTAAACATGCAAACTCTTGATCCCATGGGGGAATTGGTGCCAATTTGATGTAAAAATTGGCCCTTTCCCAACTCCTATGATGCAATGTTGATGAGTGATGAAGGTTGATCCACTTTGTTGAAGATTCACTTGAGCTCCATGATAAAAAATCTACATAACCTAGCTAAGAATTTGATAAAATTGATGAAAATTATGAAGATTGCAGATGAAATTGAGTATAGTAAGTTTACTCAAATTGTGGATGATCAAATGAGGAGAGAAACCCTTATTTCTAGAAAGACAAGATGGAGAAATTCCCAAAATGAAGCAATGTGGGACTAACTTTCAATTGTTAGTGTAATTAATTAATTATTACACTTGCATAACTTTACTTAGGTAATATTTTAATTCCTAGGTTAATTAGTTGTCATCCTTATCTTGTTGAGCTATCTTGTTGCTCAAGATAAGATTAGGGTTATACATACTTGTTTTTATAAATCAAATCATCTCATGTAATTATGAATTCCTAAATAATAATATTTTTCACATCTTCTTGCAATAGCTTTGCTTTTTCAGATTTTCTCTTCTATAGAAGGTTTTTTGGTTTGCATGTCTGAACTTGGTTTCTAACATGGTATCAAAGCCTTGATATGGGTGATCCCACAATACTAGTTTAAAATCTTTGGCCAAATTGGACACTGGAATAATTTTTTTAACTAAATATTCATTTTCGAGCACCTATAGTGGTTAAACCATGAGGAATTTGAAGATGATGCAAACTAGAGTTTTGTGAAATTTTATGTTGTAGATTCTAAATATATTTTTTTCAAAAAATTTGGAATCAATTTGCACTTCTTTTTCCATCTCCCTCAAAAACTAGTTTTTTCAAAACA